>BLSH010171408.1:448882-460845 GCA_018402905.1 Glandirana rugosa
GGGGGGGGGGGGGGGGGTGAGGCTGAGTCCTGCTGTCTGTGTCGATGGACGCAGCAGCAGGACTCGGGAGCGCACCCACATGGGTGCCCCCAGGGACAGCTTTTCTCCTAGGGGGCACACGATGCAGAGGAGGGGGACCCCAGAAAAGGAGGATCGGGGTTGCTCTGTGCAAAACTCTTGCACAGAGCAGGTAAGTATGACATGTTTATTATTTAAAAGAAAAACAAAACAAACCTTTAATATCACTTTAAGCTGTGGAAATGAAAGACAGAAGCTGATTGGTTGCCATGCACACCTGCTCGAGATTCTAGTTTCTCCAGTTTTTACAATTTTTGTTGTATGTTCGTTGTGGACATATTTTGAGCTATAATTAGTGTTTGCAACGTTATCATTTTTACGTGTTTGCTATTCCAGAAATAGTTTTTTTATAGCATTAGCATAATCTACATCGGGCTGATACTTTACATGTACATCTAATTAAATAACTGAAAAGACAATACAATTAAAGACAATAAGTGAAATCCCCTGCTGATTGGGTGGCTAGGGGGCAGAAAAGTCAGGCAGTTGAGCTGAGGTATTACCACACATTTGAATGAGAACATTCAGCCACTCAAGGCTGTACACATACTGTGGTCACAATGCTTTGTTCCACAGTAAAAATTATACCCCCTTTCCTTTTTGGTGGGCAGTCCTGCTACCAAACGTAACATCCAAGTGAATGAAGTCATGCTGCAATTACCAGCCAAATGCTTGACTTATGGCTGATGCACAGTATTTACAACGCCAGTTCCAAAAAGTTGGGACTCTGTGTAAAATGTACATAAAAACAGAATTCAATGATTTGTAAATCTCATAAAGTATTTGCAATTTTATGTTGAGGAACATTATTTTGAAATTGTTCTACAATTTTTAGACGCAGCTTTTCACAGATTGGTGAACCTCTGCCCATCCTTACTTCTGAGATACTCTGAATCTCTAAGATGATCTTTTTATACCCAATCGTGTTATTGACCTGTTGCCAATAAACCTAATTACAGTATCTCACAAATATATACTATATCTTTTCATGTGACAACACTGAAGAAATGACTCTTTGCTACAATGTAAAGTAGTGAGTGTACAGCTTGTATAACAGTGTAAATTTGCTGTCCCCTCAAAATAACTCAACACACAGCCATTAATGTCTAAACCGCTGGCAACAAAAGTGAGTACACCCTTAAGTAAAAATGTCTTAATTGGGCCCAATTAGCCATTTTCCCTCCCGGAGTCATGTGACTCGTTACTGTTACGTCTCAGGTGTGAATGGGGAGCAGGTGTATTACATTTGATGTTATCACTCTCTCTCTCTCTCTCATACTGGTCACTGAAACTTCAACATGGCACCTCATGACAAAGAACTCTGAGGAGCTGAAAAAAAGAATTGTTGCTCTACATAAAGATGGCCTAGGCTATAAGAAGACCCTGAAACTGAGCTGCAGTGCAGTGGCCAAGACCATACAGCGGTTTAAGAGGACAGGTTCCACTCAGAACAGGCCTTGCCATGGTCGACCAAAGAAGTTGAGTGCATGTGCTCAGCATCATAGCCAGAGGTTGTCTTTGGCGTGAGTGCTGCCAGCATTGCTGCAGAGGTTGAAGAGGTGGGGGGTCAGCCTGTCAGTGCTCAGACCATACAACGCACACTGCATCAAATTGGTCTGCATGGCTGTTGTCCCAGATGGAAGCCTCTTCTAAAGATGATGCACAAGAAAGCCCGCAGATGGCTGAAGACAAGCAGACTAAGGACATAAATTTCTGGAACCACGTCCTAAGGTCTGATGAGACCAAGATAAACTTATTTGGTTCTGATGGTGTCGAGCATGTTTGGCGGCAACCAGGTGAGGAGTACAAAGACAAGTGTGTCTTGCCTACAGTCGAGCATGGTGGTGGGAGTGTCATGGTCTGGGGCTGCATGAGTGCTGTCGGCACTGGGGAGTTACAGTTCACTGAGGGAACCGTGAATACCAACATGTACTGTGAGATACTGAAGCAGAGCATGATCCACTCCCTTCGGAGACTGGGCCACAGGGCAGTATTCCAACACAACGACCGCAAACACACCTCCAAGATGACCACTGCTTTGCTAAAGAAGCTGAGGGTAAAGGTGATGGACTGGCCAAACATGTCTCTAGACCTAAACCCTATTGAGCATCTGTGGGGAATCCTCAAATGGAAGGTGGAGGAGCGCAAGGTCTCTAACATCCACCAGCTCCATGATGTCGACATGGAAGAGTGGAAGAGGACTCCAGTGGCAACCTGTGAAACTCTGGTGAACTCCATGCCCAAACACACAAAATATTGACACTTTGGGCCTAATTTTGACATTTTTACTTAGGGGTGTACTCGCTTCTGTTGCCAGTGGTTTAGATATTAATGGCTGTGTGTTGAGTTATTATGAGGGGAGACAGTCCACTACAGATCACTTCTTAGGCCTCATGCACACAGGACGTTTTAAAAATGTCAGCTCTACAGCAGCGCTAAAAACTTCAGTTTAGCCGCGTTTTTACATTAGCGTTTTTGGGTGTTTTTTCATTAATAACGCTCCCTATAATGTAAGAACGCCTAAAAACTTCAACCATGGCTTAGCCACGTTTTTGCTGGTTTTCACTTTTACAGCTTGTTTTTACTGCTCCTGGAAGCACAGGCTGTCATTTTTTTTCTACAGCCCCTAAACGCTTATGCCCCCAAATGCCTCTGACAGATTATGTGCATGGACACATAGACTAACATGGAAGAGCTTTTAGAGGCAGTTAAAAAAAAAGTCAAATGCCCCTAACAGCAACTGTAAAAATGTTCTGTGTGCGTGAGCCCTTAGAGAGGCAGCAAGTGTAAAGTAGACCTAGGATTGGACTTTCTTAAAGGCTAAGTTCAGCTTTACTAACATAATACTATGCAGCACCCCCCTCATCCCACGTGTGACAGTATGTAGGGGTTCCACTCCCCCACAGCCACTACTACATTTTAAATTTAGCATGGCTGATGCGGGGCCGCATCTTTCATTCACAGGAATATGTGAATGAATAGACTGCAAGTCCCATCTGCCACTGACCACATGCGATCTTGTAGTTTTAGTGGACTCAGCACACTCGTAGTCAGGGCCGTCTTTAACATTGATTGGACCCTGGGCAAATATTTTCTTGGGCCCCCCTCATGCAATTTCACTCTCAACCTGCTCTGAGACATACAATAAATAGCAACTAGACTTAAAATCAGTTTACTGAATCAGATCAGCAGTGATTTCGATTGGTTGCCAGAGGTTACAGCATATCATTACCACTTACTGACTGGTTGCTAGAGGTTACAGCACACATTACAGCTCACTGATTAGTTGCTAGAGGTTACAGCACATGCTTTCTGCTTGTTTGGTTGCTAGAGATTACTGTACATCAATACTGCTCACTGATTGGTTGCTAGAGGTTACTGCACATCATTACTGCCCACAGATTGATTGCTAGAGGTTACAGTACATCATCTCCTCACTGCCTTCACACCATGGACTGGGGAGCGCAAAGTCACTTTCCTGACACCACAGAAATGTGCTGCCCTTTAGCAGATACACAGCAGTGGCATCAATTATTAATGACACCCTCATGCATCTGCTGAAATGTACTGTGGAATTTCAAACATGCCTTTGTTTCCCCATTGGGCAGCATCCAGTATAGGTGATGGTGAATATGACCTTAGGGGGGCATGATATACATATGAATGCCACCTTTGTTTACATATCAGCACAGCTGGCCGCCACTATTTACATATGAATGCTGCCACTATTTACATAACAATGCCGGTTATTTACATGTAAACATAGGGTCTGCAGGTGAGTCATCTGTACACAACAATAGGGCAGAGTTGGGCAGCTTTAGTAGCAGCACTTAGATATTGGGACACAGCACAGGTCTAAAACTTCAAGGGACAAGGGAATTTAAACCAGGATAGTTGGCAAGTATGTGGCAGCTGCTTTGGGCCCCACAACAATGACAGGGCCCAGGGCAGCTTCCCCTTTTGCCCTGCCTTAAAGACGGCCCTGCTCGTAGTCCATTCACTCTTCCTGCAGCCTGTACAGAGGTATTGGCTCAGAGCTGTAGGAAGAGTCTGCAGGAGCCTGACATTGCACCTGCTATCCCGATTGTGGGTGCAAAAATTATGAATGCAAATTTTTTTTACCTGCAAAACATATGCATTTATTTATTTATTTATTTTAAAAAGTGAATGTATCAGAGACTTTGTCACTTTGCCCCTTAGGCCCCTTTCACACGATTGGGCCACTCAGATTCGCCTGTCTGTTTTTCAGACGGATCTGAGTGGGCCACCCATTGACTTCTATCAGCAGAGATGTGTCCGCTGACACCCGTCTGCCATCTGTTCTGACCAGATCCGCTGAGACAGATGACGATACGTTCTCCATCCATCCATCCAGCGGATCGGATGAAAATGGACGGACTCAGATCTCCCCATAGAGGAGAGCAGGGCTCCGATAGGTCCGTCCCTGCACAGTGAGCGGAGACGGACCTGTCATCCGCCTGCTCAGCTGGGATCAACGGAGCGATCTCCCACTGAGCTGGCGATGTCCGTTTAATGGATCTGCCCCGTGTGAAAGTGGCCTTATGGTGACAATAAAAAGTCCACTATTAGAAATATAAAATTTGCTCTGGTCCACAAGGGACATTCAGGTGTGAGAGCTGAAGTAGTTATTAGATTTGTCTTAAAAACATTTTTAAAGTGAGAAATTGTGACTTTCTGCAATATAGTCAGTCCCTTTGACCTTTTATATTTTAATAGTATGGTTCCATATTGCCATCCTCCTTTCTTACATCATCAGGAACCTGCAATCTCTTCCAGTTCTCGATGGTGTTCCACCAGGTCTGTGCTCCAGCCGCTGTGTCCCTGCTCCTTCTGCCTCCGGGGATAGGTGCAGGGACACGTCATCCTTGCCTAGGTGAGAATGGAGGAAGAAGGTGGACTGGAGTAAAAAAAAAAAAAAGTAATTAGCAGTTTAAAAAATTGCATTTTAAATAGTGAAGGGGATTTCAGGGAGGAGAATTAAATTTTGGAAGTGAAGGTCAACTAAATATAAAGGCTCAGTTGAGCTGTAAGGTTACTGTGTTCAGAGGATATGATTCATCTTTCTCTATAACCATTGTGTTTTGAACTCGGGTGTGATGATAATAGTAAGACAGTTATCAGATTTTCTTCCTAGGCTTTGTCTACATGTGTAGGCTACTAGAGTGACTCCGTATCTGTGCCAAGGTAACAGACCAATCCCTAGAGCAATGACATTTCATTGGCTTTGTTGGAGGTATGAAGAGTAAATGCATCGGAGAGTTATTATTCCAGCTTTCACAGGGAGTTTATGGCTTTGTTATTACACGTTGAAGTATTGGGACTTTGACTTCCAGCAGTGCCTGTAAATGGACTCCAAAGTCCACAAGACAGTGGCACTATGCAGCCTTGTCTGGACATCATGACTAACACTTTGTCACATGAACACAAATATTACTTGCAGGAACAACACTGCAGTGTTTGAGGAAAATGTATAAGAACAGTTGGTTGCGTAAATACTTACGGATGTATTTATAAAGAAATTTGTAGAGCTTATTGGGCCTGTAAAACTGGTGATTTTCTCCTCCAATTCTTCTTTATACAGAATTGCACGAATCAGGAAAATACCACATAATGCCCACTAGATGGAGATGGAGTATCTATTTCCTATGATCCTCGGCTCCATCTAGTGGCCATGATGTGCTTTTTTTTATTTACTCTACATTACATTAAGAATAACATTCATTTTAAATAGAAATTAGACTAATAACAATAATTTGTGCCCCCATTCAGGCAGAATGAATGTACATGCATTTTTTTCTTTTTTTTTAATAAACACACCCCCTTATCTAAACCCCAGAATGAAAGAATTCTATAAATTGCAGCTCCCCAGCCATTAGATGTGGTAGCTGTATTCATTTTCAGACCCTTATACCTTCATTTTTATGTAGTGATCCTGTCAGTAACACACTTCTGTCGTATGGTGACACATCTTGCTCACTAGGACAGGAAGTTTGTTAGGCCTACAGAATAACACCCCTCCCCACATCTATATAAGATAGAGGGGGACATTTCTGTCAGAGGCGTATCTTGAAGCTTGTGGGCCCAGATGCAGAGGTTGAACTGGGCCCCCCCACCACTTCCACCGTGCGTGCAGATACACCCACCCCATGCCAAGATACTCAGTGGCTGAAGAGTTTTGAGTTCCCAGAGTTCCTCCTTACATCAGAGGACAGGGATCACCACTGGCGAATCAGAGGCCTGGGATCACCGCTGGCGAATCAGAGGACCGGGATCACCGCTGGCGAATCAGAGAATAGGCATCACCCCTGGCAGGTCACTTTGCAGAGCTCCTTTCCCATCCCAGCAATGTATACAGCTCCTCATCCCCACACTACACAGGGCTGAAATCACATTCCTTTACACACAGTCTGTCAGCCTTCACAGGGTGTATCTGGCTTTTATACTGCTGTTCTGACCTGTGAAATTCTCTGGTCGGAATGGCAGTGTAGGTGCAGTAGGTAGATACACGCTGTACAGGTCGTGGCTAACTGGCTGTGTGGTAAAGGAATGTGATTTCAGCCCTGCGGAGGAGGAGCAGTATAGAGTGCTGTAATGGGAAAGGAGCTCAGCAGCCGGGCATAGCATACAGGGCGGAGGGGGTGGTCAGGGGGCTTTGGGGGGGCGCAACTTAGATATGGGGGGCAAAGCCATGTGACACAAGATCTGGAGCCTGCAGCCCTAGGGGCCCCTCAGGAGGTTTTAAGGGATTTGTTTTAGTACTTTCTGAAGGTTTCTTTGTCGGTGTTGGGGGAAGGTCACCTCCCGGAGGTCCTATGTCTTTTCCCCAGTTGTCAGGGAAGTGGGTTCATCTCCAGGTGGGGGGGTACAAAGAATCCCAGCTGGTGAGTAGGAGACACTAAGCGTTGTCTTACCTCACCAGTGACATTGGTCCCATCATGGCTACAGGACGGCACTCTCCTCCTCTTAATTCTCTGAGCTTGGTTACCATTCCATGTTGCCAGCACACAGCACAGACACTTCTCTATCCCGGGCTGTTCTCACCCCATGCTCCTCTCCATTCTGGAAATGGCTCACAGCTTCTCCCCAGCCAATGAGAACGGAGGATTGTGGACACTGGAAGGCAAAGTGGAAGCCCAGTACTGGAGCGTGGCTGTGGGGCCCTAGGGCAGATCGGAGCTGGATTTTGTGGAGCATATTATAATATGACAGGGAGGCTGCAGGGGCCCCTGGAGCTGGGGACGGGGTTGTGATTGTGATCCCTGCAACCCCTTATGCTACACCCATGGGTTCTGTAGCACTAATACATCCACGCTGGATTTCTGGCAGTATCTGTATTTTTCTGCAGTATTTTTTCTTATTTTTTTTGCACAAACCTATTTAACGGATGCTTTTAATGATTTATTTAACAGACTGAAAAAGAGTTTATAAAATAATTTTGTTGTTAGGGTTTGCATATGTATAGTCTTATGTATGTGATTAAAGAGCATCTCATTTTTTGCATGTCTTTCAATTCATTAGTTTTCTTGTTGCATGTTTGTAATTGTTTGCAGCCCATTCACTTTCCACCACCACTTCTAAGTGTATTGTAAAAATAAAAAAAAAATTAGGATATTGACTTTGAGCTGATTGTGCACTTTTTTTTATTTTAAATCTATTTAAAGTGGACCTGAACTCAAAAAGAGCGATGTCCGCAAGCCTGGACCTCCCATCGCTGGAGGAGGGCTCACTGGTAGGTAAGTGTGCCAATCATAACTGTTCATTATGGCAAGAGACACCCCTCAACCCCTACCCATCCGTTTTAAGCCCTGCTTAAGGTAGAACTATAGGCAAAACTTTTTTTTTCATTTTGGATGGAGTAAGGGAGGGTTATAACCCCTGTCAGATTTTTTTTTTCTCACCATCTATGTCCCATTGCAGAGATTTCCCATCACTTCCTGTCCCATAGCCAAACAGGAAGTTAGAGGAAATCCCTGCAAATTAAGGGAATTCCTTGGGGACCCCCAGATTATTAGAACTAGTGCCCCATTGAAAGATTTTCTCGGGACAACCCAAAATGTGGGCTTTTCTTTTACTTTTACTTTCAATTATAATAATAAACAGGACAAATAGGGTGAATCTCCTTAAGAGGGGCACGGACCGCTGTAAAAACTGACAGGGGGTCTAATCCACCTCCACGCTATCTAAAGCTGAAGAAAAAGTTTTGCCTTTAGTTATACTTTAAAGTTCTGCTTTGCCCAGGGTTTTTTCACTTGGTTTAGTAGATATGCCAACATATAATAGTAGAACCTTGTAAGTACCATTAAAAAATGTACGTCAATACCCATTCAGTGAATGAAATCTAAGGCCCTGCTCAAACATTCGATTTAACGCATTAAAACTTGTGCCATCAAAGGCAACGTTCTAGGTAGCGCTTGTTCACATCTGTGCGTCACGCTGCTGTGCATTTTTGAAAATCGCTCAGGCGTTTTTTGTTTTTTTCGCATTCTTATCTTTTGAGGCCCATAGAAGTCTGTGGTACTCCATACAAAGGCATGTATGATGCATTTTAAATGCCCCTGATGAAAAAGATAAGTGCCCATTCACACCACACAAATGTCCATCAGATCCGTCCCGGATGCATCTCTGCATGTGCATCTTTAACGCTTTTTTGTTGTGTTTTACCGCATTCCAGTTTAGTTCTGTGCAGGAAAAAAAGCAGCATGTTATACTTCTTTTTCTGGAACTAAAACACACTTTGCTGGTGTGAACTATGCAATTCCATGCTTTTTGATGCAGAAAAAAAGCCGTGCACTGCATGCGTTATGAACGGGGCCCTAAATAGTTTTTTTTATTGGAAAAATGTGAAAAAAGTGTTAAATTGCATGAGAATTCAAAACAGAGGTGTGAATCTAGCCTAAAAATGATTTGTTTTCACCAATCAATTACAGTATATTTCTAAAATCTCAGACTGCATGTGTGGTATGCAGTAAGAATTCGGGTTGATTTACTAAAACTGGAGAATGCAAAATATGATGCAGCAGTGCATGGTAGCCAATCAGTTACTAAATACAGCTTGTTCAATTAAAGTGGTTGTAAAGGCAGAATTTTTTTTATCTTAATGCATTCTATGCATTAACCACTTCAGCCCCGGAAGGTTTTGCAGCTTTAGGACCAGAGCACTTTTTGCGATTCGGCACTGCGTCGCTTTAACTGACAATTGCGCGGTCGTGCGACGTTGTACCCAAACAAAATTTGCGTCCTTTTTTTTCCCACAAATAGAGCTTTCTTTTGGTGGTATTTGATCGCCTCTGCGTCATTTCTGATCGCTGCTATAAACAAAAGAAGAGCGACCATTTTGCAAAAACACCCAAATTTCTTACTTTTTGCTAAAATTCAAATCCAAAAAAAAAAATATAAAAAAACATTTTTTTTCACCGTTTTTGGCCGATTTATATTCTTCCTCATATTTGCGATAAAAAAAATTGCAATCGGCGTTTATTGATTGGTTTGCGCAAAAGTGGCCGCGTTTACGGATGGTGAGAATTCATTTCTGGGGTTTTTATTCTTTTTTTAATTTTTTACTAGTAATGGCGGCGATCTGCGATTTTTAGCGGTACTGCGATATTGCAGCGGACATGTCGGACATTTTTGACACTTTTTTGGGACCAATGACATTTATTCAGCGATCAGAAATTTAAATGTCCACTGATTACTGTATAAATGTCATTGGCAGTGAAGGGGTTAACCTGGGGGGGGGGAGCTAGGGGTTAACTGTGTTCCCTGGGTGTGTTCTTACTGTGGGGGGGTTGGGCTAACATGGGCATGAGAGATCTAACTGATCCCAGTGACAGGGATCAGTAGATCTCTCATGCCCCACTGACAGGGTGGGGAACCGCCATGTTTACATCGGCGGTTCCCCTTCTTTTCCCTGTAGCCGCTCATCGCGGCTCGCCGGCGGACATTGGGTCCGCCCGAGCCGCGGGCACACTCCTCAGGAGTGCGGCGGGTGCGCGCGCGCGCCCCCTGGTGGCCAAAATGCAAATCGCCGTATATTTACGGCGATTCGCGCCCAGCTCCCCGACTGCCGCCGTGAAAAGACGGCGCGCGGTCGGGAAGCAGTTAAGGAAGAACTATGGTCAAAATGAAAAAATCAATATGTTATGTACCTATACAGTTTGTTAAACATCTCACTGGTTGTTTTGCAAAAACAGTAAGGATTTTGAGATATTCTCATATGCAGTTCCTTTAATGAGGAGACAACTCTGCTTCCTGTGTTTGTAATTGCCTGTTGTCCCCTTTTGCGTGCTGCCATCTTGCGATCACGGGGGAGGTGCTCCTGTAGTCCATGAAAACTCAGGCATTTCATTCTACACAGAAGTTCCGAATGAGGCTCCGCCCACGATCTGTCTATGAAGCTCCGCCCATGATCAGTCTATGAAGCTCTGCCCACTCCCACATATGTCCCACCTTTGCCCGCCCATTGTTCCCTATACAGGCTGCTCCTAGCTTGGCTTTTCTTCTGTCAGTTTACCAATTGCCAAAGCACAACAGGCAGAGAGAAGCACACAGATTAATAGACAAATCTGTGTGCAAACTAACCTGTACTGACTTGTGCTGTTTTACATAGCACACACCCAGCTATGGATTGGCAGATGGGTGTGTGTTATGTAAAATAGACTGAGCATGATAAAAGGCAGGAGGACTTTGAGAAATGTAGTTTCTTATGGGAGATACAGCGTCTAGCACAATGGAAGGAAATGAAATACTAGCTCTGCTGAGCTCCTACCACCATCACTAGTTGTATACAGCAAAGGAGAACTGGTGGAGGGGATTAGAGACCACTATTGCAGCTATATGGTAGGAAAATAATCATTTCAGTTATTATATTTATTACCATGTGTAACTTTCAGGTATGTATATGAGGATTTACTAAAATGTGTTTGTTGCCTTTAGTTGTACTTTAAGATAAAAAACCTTCTGTGTGCAGCAGCCCCCTTAATACTTACCTGAGGTCCATCTGGATTCAGCAATGTTGCAGGAGAGACTCGGCTGTCCGGGACTCCCCTCCTCATTGGCTGAGACAGCAGCATGGCGCAATTGGCTCCTGTTTCTGAGGCATCTTCTCGCACTTCTATCTCTTTTCAACATTGTTCAGTCTTCCTGCTGTCAGGGAGCAGAGCAGAGAAAGGGGGCGGGGCTGGGCCGCGGCTCAGTGTCTGAATGGTGACACAGAGCTGCAGCTTGGCTTGGGTGCCCCCATAGCAAGCTGCTTGCTGTGGGGGCACTCAACAGGAGGGAGGGGCCAGGGGCACAGAAGAGGCACCCGAGAAGAGGAGGATCCGGGCTGCTCTGTGCAAATCCACTGCAACAGAGCAGGTAAGTATAACATGTTTGTTATTTTAATGAAAAAACAAGACTTTAATATCACTTTAAGCCAGTGGTTCTCAACTCCTGTCCTCAGGACCCACCAACAGGCCAGATTTTAAGTATTACCTTGGGGAGATGCAGACTAGAATGCTGCAATCACTGAGCAGCAAATGATATCACCTGTGATGTATTTCAGTTACCTGCAAACCTGGCCTGTTAGTGGGACCGGAGTTGAGAACCACTGATTTAAGCTTTGACAAAAAAACCTGGAAGCCGGTTTCTATGCAGAGCTGCACCAGTTTTAGTAAATCAACCCCTCTGTGTTCTGAATGTAGCTGTGATCATTCTGTTTTGGCCGACGATGGAGGCGGGTATAAAAGGAAAGCTTTTGTTTTTATTTCTTTGTCCTTATCTAAATTTAGACTTATGTAGAGCCGCACATCTGTCTGAGGAAGAGTATTAAATAAACGAAATTCTGCCACTGTACCGGCCGAAATAGTTTTCTTCATCCTGTGTAT
>BLSH010171408.1:467355-480035 GCA_018402905.1 Glandirana rugosa
CTATATCCGTGGGTTTGAGTGGTGTGGGGTAGCGGGCTGGAGTGACTGACCGATGGAGCACCAGCCCCCACTGGTTGGGATTAGGGTTTGGGGTAGGGGTTAATATTTTATCTATTGTCTTATTTATTTATTTATTTATTTTTTGTTAGGGTGTTAATACTACTGCTAATAAAAACATGCAAATCTTCCCAATTTGAGCTACAAAATAAGCTCTTTTGGAGCTTCAGGCTTTTGGCTGCAGGCGACTTGGAGTGGAGATGTAAACCAACTTTATAGAGAATAATTGATTGCTTGTTTTTCTCCTCTGGCGTTTTGGAGCTTCAAGCTCTAAAACGCTGATGTGTGAATGGGGCCTAAAGCACAAATAACAAAGCTTGGGAAGCATGGGAGTGGGAAAAGCATAGCTTCATTTTTACAGGATATATTGAACTTTGCCTATAGTTTGGGTGCCTATATCTCAGGATCTACCATTCATTTTCACTTGAGGGCTCATTCACATCAATGCGGTGTGTTAACCCATGTGCAATATCTTGCGTTAAGACAGTCCATTCATTTGTATAGGCTGCCCAATACACCAAAACTGGTAACATTTATGCCAGTGCATGGCATTGCAAATCAGTGCATTGCCATTGCCACACTTCGGTCGATAAGGTGCCATTCAGAGTGGATGGCGCTACATTGCACAATCGCATGAAGTGCGCACATTACTGCAATGCAATAGTGTAAATAGGCCCTTAATCTACATTTTGCTTATACGGGTATTCCTTGTGTGCTCTCATGCACCCCAGCATTCTCATGATAATGAAACACTCCCTGCTTGATTAGTACAGGAAAGGATGGTTTCTCATTGTAAGACTGATATTTGGTGAGGACAGACGTGAGACATGATTAAATACTGTATATAGGTATCCTAAATCTTTATTGGTAACCTTGAAAAGGCTATCTTCTCACTTCCGCTCTTGCTCACCGGCACTGCATATGTTATTCTGCTTACCTCGCGGCTGTGAAATGTTCTGTCATATGTGCCTGTGTCTGACATAGTGCTAATTACTTTTATTGACCCATTCCACACTCTGTCGGCCACCTCAATATCGTTGCTTTGATGGAGGACACAGTGAATACACTTGAATTCCCACAAAGGCCATATAAAAGGCAAAAATAAATGGTTGTGACCCGGCTCCGATCATCCTTATTAATTGATAAATAAAAATGATCAGTTAGCAATAAAAAAATTATAATTCTGTAAATAGCGTATGTCTCCGATCAGAAAGGTTAGATTAAAGTGGTTCTAAACATATTTTTTACCTTAGTGCATTTCCTCTGCTGTCAGTCTTATCCTGTGACCAAGGAACAGGGGGAGGGGCCCATTTTCTGTGTCTATGGACACGGGCAGCACGGCTCAGGGCCGAGCCCGCAGGTGTGCCCCCATAGCAAGCAGCTTGCTATGGGGGCACACTCAGAAGACATTGAGCCAGGACTACAGGCAGGAGACTCAAGAAGAGGAGGTTCTGGGGCACTGAGCAGGTAAATACCGTGTATTCCCAAAAATAAGACCAGGTCTTATATTAATTTCTGCTACAAAAAACACACTATAGCTTATTTTCCAGTGAGTCTCCTTTTGTAACTATATTGTCGAAAATACCTTATTTAAAGCGCCACTGGGCGCTTACGTGATCCATTGGAGCTTTTCTTCCCCGCTCCGAGCACTGCTGAGAGAAGGGCCGAGATGCCTGCTGACATCGGCCCCACTCCAAACACTGTTGAGGGAAGGTCCGAGATTCCTCTCTGAGCACTGTAGAGGGAGGGGCTGCTAACGTCTGCTGGGAGGAGAGAAGATGATCTCCAGGGGGTCACGTGAGCGCCCAGTGGTGCTGTAAATAAGGTATTTTTCAATAATGTTACAAAAAGAGACACAGTGGACATTATATAACATTTTTACAAAATGGATTATATATTTTTACATGGACTTTACCAGGGCTTATGTTCAGGATAGGGCTTATATTGCAGCCCTCCCCGAAAATTCAGTCTAGGTCTTATTTTCGGGGTAGGGCTTATTTTCAGGTAAACCCTGTATACTGGTTTGCTAAAAAAAAAAAAAGACGACTTTAGAATCACTTTAAATCTGCCCCTGTATGCAGGTAAATGCTTGGATGTGCCACAGCCTGTCATTGTTTTTTTTACAGATGGCTGAATGCAAATACCTGCAACATACAGATTGCATCAGAGACCGATCATAAGTTTCTAACAGCAGATGTTCACTGAACCGTGACAGTGCAGCCACAGCTCCTCTCCACCTGTCATTGCTTTGTACAAGCTGAGCAGCCGCAGCTCCTCTCAACCTATCATTGCTTTGTACAGGCTGAGCAGCCGCAGCTCCTCTCAACCTGTCATTGCTTTGTATAGGCTGAGCAGCCGCAGCTCCTCTCAACCTGTCATTGCTTTGTACAGGCTGAGCAGCCGCAGCTCCTCTCAACCTGTCATTGCTTTGTACAGGCTGAGCAGCCGCAGCTCCTCTCAACCTGTCATTGCTTTGTACAAGCTGAGCAGCCGCAGGTCCTCTCAACCTGTCATTGCTTTGTATAGGCTGAGCAGCCGCATCTCCTCTCAACCTGTCATTGCTTTGTACAGGCTGAGCAGCCTCAGCTCCTCTCAACCTGTCATTGCTTTGTACAGACTGAGAAGCCACAGCTCCTCTCAACCTGTCATTGCTTTGTACAGGCTGAGCAGCCGCAGCTCCTCTCAACCTGTCATTGCTTTGTACAAGCTGAGCAGCCGCAGCTCCTCTCAACATGTCATTGCTTTGTATAGGCTGAGCAGCCGCAGCTCCTCTCAACCTGTCATTGCTTTGTACAGGCTGAGCAGCCTCAGCTCCTCTCAACCTGTCATTGTTTTGTATAGGCTGAGAAGCCGCAGCTCCTCTCAACCTGTCATTGCTTTGTACAGGCTGAGCAGCCACAGCTCCTCTCAACCTTTCATTGTTTTGTACAGGCTGAGCAGCCGCAGCTCCTCTCAACCTGTCATTGTTTTGTACAGGCTGAGCAGCCACAGCTCCTCTCAACCTGTCATTGTTTTGTACAGGCTGAGCAGCCGCAGCTCCTCTTAACCTGTCATTGATTTGTACAGGCTGAGCAGCCGCAGCTCCTCTCAACCTTTCATTGCTTTGTACAGGCTGAGCAGCCTCAGCTCCTCTCAACCTGTCATTGCTTTGTATATGCTGAGCAGCCGCAGCTCCTCTTAACCTGCCATTGCTTTGTACAGGCTGAGCAGCCTCAGCTCCTCTCAACCTGTCAATGATTTGTACAGGCTGAGCAGCCGCAGCTCCTCTCAACCTTTCATTGCTTTGTACAGGCTGAGCAGCCGCAGCTCCTCTCAACCTTTCATTGCTTTGTACAGGCTGAGCAGCCACAGCTCCTCTCAACCTGTCATTGCTTTGTATATGCTGAGCAGCCGCAGCTCCTCTCAACCTGTCATTGCTTTGTACAGGCTGAGCAGCCTCAGCTCCTCTCAACCTGTCATTGCTTTGTACAGGCTGAGCAGCCGCAGCTCCTCTCAACCTTTCATTGCTTTGTACAGGCTGAGTAGCCGCAGCTCCTCTCAACCTGTCATTTTTTTTTTTACAGATGGCTGTATGAAAATACCTGCAACATACAGATTGCATCAGAGACCGATCATCAGTTTCTAACAGCAGGTGTTCACTGAAACGTGATGGTGCAGCCACAGCTCCTCTCAACCTGTCATTGCTTTGTATAGGCTGAGCAGCCGCAGCTCCTCTCAATCTGTCATTGCTTTGTACAGGCTGAGCAGTCGCAGCTCCTCTCAACCTATCATTGCTTTGTACAGGCTGAGCAGCTGCAGCTCCTCTCAACCTGTCATTGCTTTGTACAGGCTGAGCAGCCTCAGCTCCTCTCAACCTGTCATTGCTTTGTATATGCTGAGCAGCCGCAGCTCCTCTCAACCTGTCATTGCTTTGTACAGGCTGAGCAGCCACAGCTCCTCTCAACCTGTCATTGATTTGTACAGGCTGAGCAGTCGCAGCTCCTCTCAGCCTGCCATTTCTTTGTACAGGCTGAGCAGCTGCAGCTCCTCTCAACCTGTCATTGCTTTGTACAGGCTGAGCAGCCGTAGCTCCTCTCCACCTGTCATTGCTTTGTACAGGCTGAGCAGCCGCAGCTCCTCTCCACCTGTCATTGCTTTGTACAGGCTGAGCAGCCGCAGTTCCTCAAACTGCCATTTCTTTGTACAGGCTGAGCAGCCGCAGCTCCTCTCAGCCTGCCATTTCTTTGTACAGGCTGAGCAGCCGCAGCTCCTCTCAACCTGTCATTGCTTTGTACAGGCTGAGCAGCCGCAGCTCCTCTCAACCGGTCATTGCTTTGCACAGGCTGAGTAGCCGCAGCTCCTCTCAACCTATCATTGTTTTTTTACAGATGACTGTATGCAAATACCTGCAACATACAGATTGCATCAGAGACCGATCATCAGTTTCTAACAGCAGGTGTTCACTGAAACGTGACGGTGCAGCCACAGCTCCTCTCAACCTGTCATTTCTTTGTACAGGCTGAGCAGCCGCAGCTCCTCTCAGCCTGTCATTTCTTTGTACAGGCTGAGCAGCCGCAGCTCTTCTCAACCTGTCATTGTTTTGTACAGGCTGAGCAGCCGCAGCTCCTCTCAATCTGTCATTGTTTTGTACAGGCTGAGCAGCCGCAGCTCCTCTCAACCTGTCATTGATTTGTACAGGCTGAGCAGCCGCAGCTCCTCTCAACCTGTCATTGATTTGTACAGGCTGAGCAGTCGCAGCTCCTCTCAACCTGTCATTGATTTGTACAGGCTGAGCAGTCGCAGCTCCTCTCAACCTGTCATTGCTTTGTACAGGCTGAGCAGCTGCAGCAGTGTGTACATACATTCCTTTCTTACCGCAGCAATTTGCTGGATCTTGCCGTAAGAATATCAGGTAATCTCAGATGTGAATGAGGCCTAACACAGCTGCTGCCATGGCAAACATGGGATCTTTGTGCAGGCAAAGCTACTGACTGCCTCTGTCTTGCTATCATCTTTTGACAGAGGCCACATGACCCATGTTCCTTGACTGTTTGGGTGCCATCGGCCAGAAGGTCCCTGGGGCTGCCGACAGCTCAGTTTTACAAATTGATTTTTTAGCAGTACATAGGAGGGGGTGAAAAAATTGGTTAGGTTTACCGAGGGTTCAGATCCACTTTAATTTAAAGATTATACATGTAAAAAAAAAAGAAAAGAAAATTCAATTACCATTTCTAGTACTTTATACGAGAGAGTGTGCTAATCTAATTAAGATTATATTGTGGTGAACAGTGCGGGATATTTTCCCACTGACAGTAATCCTTCTTTGCTACTTATACTATTATGTGTTGTAGAGATGTAATGACAGACGCAAGTAGTTCCCTTTGATTTCCCTTGCCTTAGTAGGGTAAATGGTGTCCCTATTCTAGTAGCTGAGAATTGCAATTTCCTGCTCCATGTTCTGCACCCAGAACCTTCTCTTCTTTTGTCTTGTGCCTAGGACATTCAGCTGGCTGCTTTATTGTAAAATTGATGTGCTGTGTGTTTTTTTCACACAACGCTGCTACTGATACTGAAATGAGAAAAAAAAAAAAATCAAATTTGTAAGGAGCAAGAAATTTCTGAACAAGCAGTAATGTGTGACTTGATTTAGTCACCGGCAGGGCTTGTGTTCCCAAGAGAGGTGATCCTGAAAATCTGTCCCAAATTGAGGGTGAATTCTAAGCAGTTTCTTGTGTTTGACCGTACTTTCAATAAATTAAATTACTGTAAAATCAGCATTTTGTGAAAAGAATAAAAGCATGCTATCCATTTGTGGGTGTATAGCTGTAAAGGGAATACTGCCATGGATTAACATCAGACTTGTCAATAGCTTCAAGCACTTTTTTTGTGGAATTATTTAGTGTCCAATAATTTAGAAAGCTGACTTAAGCTGCAGCGGCTTATCCCAGTGCCATAGTTTATACAGTAGTAATCAAAAGGGACATTTGTGCAAGGAAGGACACTCGCAGCTTTAAAATATTCATGCCACACTGGTTTCTCCTGCTCTAGATGTGGCCCTCCGTACCAAGTCAGTCACAGTAAACACTTACCTACCAGGCCACTTTTTTACATTTGGTGGTCACAAGCTAAAAACATTTTTTTTTGCTAGAGAATTACTTAGAACCCCCAAACATTATATATTTTTTTTTTCAAACACCCTAGAGAATAAAATGGCGATTGTTTCAATACTTTTTGTCACACGGTATTTGCGCAGCGGTCTTTCAAGCGCGATTTTTTTGGAACCATTTTACTTCTTAAAAAATAAGACAACAGTAAAGTTAGCCCAATTTTTTTTCCAAATTGTGAAAGAGGATGTTACGCTGAGTAAATAGATACCATACATGACACGGTTGAAAATTGCGCGCACTCGCGGAATGGCGACAAAGTCCAGTATTTAAAAAGTTCCATAGGCGACATTTTAAAAATTTTTAACAGTTACCAGGTTAGAGTTACAGAGGAGGTCTTTTGCTAGAATTATTGCTCACACTCTGACGATCGCGACGATACCTCACATGTGTGGTTTGCACACCGTTTTCATATGTGGGCGCGACTTACGTATGCGTTTTCTTTGCTGCGCGAGCTCGCGGGGACGGTGGCGATTTAAATCTTTTTTATTTTTATTTTTTTTTATTTTATTTATTTATTTATTTTTAGCACTGTTCCTTTAAAAAAAAAAAAAAAAATCTGATCACTTTTATTGCTATCACAAGGAATGTAAACATCCCTTGTCATAGTAATATATGATGACAGGTACTCTTTTTGGAGGGCCGGGGGGTCTAAAAGACCCCCCATCCCTCCTTTACACTTCACAGTATTCAGATCTCCAAAAACAGCGATTCTGAATACTGTCATTTTTTAAAATTTGGCGCCGTTAGCCGCCGTGTAAAGCGGAAGTGACATTGTGACGTCCGGAATTTGCCGAAGGAGACCCGATCGGAGACGATTACGGCTTTTGTCAGGTCTCCTTCCAGCCGGCAGACGCGCCGGATCGTCGCTCCTGTCTCCCGGTGGGACGGGAGGCCGGAGAAGAGCGGCGGGAGGGGGGCTGTCCCCTCCAGCCCCCTGGGGTAACGACCGAGCGGCTCCCGAGCCGGATCGGTTGTTACCCCTGGATAGCCGACCACCAGCTTTAAAAAATGATACCGGGATATAGCCTGCAGGTGCAGGCTATGTCCCGGGAGAGCCGCTCAAACCCGACCGCCGCCTATTTACGGCGCTGGTCGGGAAGTGGTTAAAGGGGATTTTTAAAAACTTTTATTATACTGTAATCATTTTGTGAAACATAAACAGACATATTTCTGTACACTATTAGTTATAGCTAGCTTAAAGTGATTGTAAAGGCTCCTTTTTTTTTTTTAATAACAAACATGTTATACTTACCTGGATTTGCACAGAGCAGCCCGGATCCTCCCCTTCTTGGGTCCCTCTTCTGTGATCCTGGCCCTCCCTCCTATCGAGTGCCCCCTCAGTCTGCAGCTTTCTATGGGAGCACCCGAGCCGAGTCAGAGCTCCGTGTATCCATTCAGACATGGAGCCCTGACCCACCCCCTCCCCCCGATTGGCTGACTGATTTTGTTTGACAGCCACAGGAGCCAATGGCAATGCTGCTGTGTCTCAACCAATCAGGAGTGGCTGGGACAGCTAAGACATTTGTGGACATCGCTGGAGAGAGATGGGGATCAGGTAAGTATTAGGGGGTGCTGGGGAGGCTGCTACACACAGAAGGCTTTTTATCTTAATGTATAAAATTCAGTAACCACTTCAAGACCGTCCGCCGTCATTTTACAGTGGCAGTTTGAAGAGGAATACCGTTGCTATGGTAGCAGATAGCTACCATAATCCCGGTATCTTTTTTTTTTTTTTTTTCAGCAGGCAATTCTGCACAAGATAAAAGTGGTCTCAGCGGCGGATTCGCCGCAAGATCACTTCTATCAGCGGCGGGAGAGGTGCCCCCCTCCCGCCAGTTTCCGGTCATCTCCGCTGCTTACCGGACCCGCCAGCAGCGGTTCCTCTCCCCCCCGTGTCCGTGAGACGAGTGAGCGACTGAAGCCACTCAGGTCCATAAGATGGCAGGGCGAAAGCGACGTCACAAGTCACTTCCGCCCAATGGTCTTAAAAGGCCCATTTTTTTTTCTTTTGAACTGTCATTTTTTTCAAATTATTTATTTATTTATTTTGCATTGTACTGTATATATGAGATCTGAGGTCTTTTTGACCCCAGATCTCATATTTAAGCGGCCCTGTCATGCTTTTTTCTATTACAAGGAGAATGTTTACATTTCTTGTAATAGGAATAAAAGTGATCACATTTTTTTTAAAAGAACAGTGTAAAAATAAAAAGTAAATTGAATAATTAAAAAAAAAAAAAAGTAAAGCGCCCCGTCCCCATGAGCTTGCGCGCAGAAGTGAATGCATACGCAAGTCCTGCCCACATATGAAAACGGTGTTCAAACCACACATGTGAGGTATCGCCGCGATCGTTAGAGCAAGAGCAATAATTCTCGCACTAGGTCTCCTCTGTCACTCAAAACTGCTAACCTGTAGAATTTTTTTAAACGTCCCCAATGGAGATTTTTAAGTTGGAAAGTTTGTCGCCATTCCGTGAGCGGTAGCAATTTTGAAGCATGACATGTTGGGTATCATTTTACTCGGCGTAACATTATCTTTCACAGTATGGAAAAATATTGGCCTAACGTTACTGTTGTCTTATTTTTTAATTTAAAAAACTTGTTTTTTTCTTTTAAAAAATCACGCTTGTAAGACCGCTGCGCAAATACGGTGTGACATAAAGTTGTGCAACGACCCCCATTTTATTCTCTAGGGTGTTAGAAGAATATATATATATATATATATATATATATATATAATGTTTGGGGGTTCTAAGTAATTTTATAGCAAACAACCCTGGTTTTAACTTGTAAACGCCGAACTCCAAAAAGAGGCTCAATCTTAAAGTGGTTAAGATAAAAAAAAACCTTCTGCGTTTAACAACTGGAAGCTTGTCAGAGTTATGAAGAGGGTTCATATTCTTTAGTACAAATTGCTTTAAAGCAGAATTCAAGGCAGATATAAAATACACAAATTAAAGCAGTTCTGTAATAATTATTGCATAATTTAGTAATTTTTAAATGCAGTAGTGTAAGTATCTGAATCTGACTTTGTATCAGCCTCTTGCAGTCCCTCTACACAGCAAAGCTCAGAATGGAATAGGGAGAGCCAGTCAGTTGGGCTGCAGTGCTCATGTACTAAAAAAGGAACCTTTCTCTCCATAAAGGAAACCTTGTGAATGGCTAAGTTCACCTTTTAAAAAGTAGTAATAAGTGCATTTGTTTTGGGGCAAAAAAAAAAAAAAGTGCATTTATTTATTTTTTTCTCAGTAAGCTGCAGAGCTTTGCATCTGTGATCAGTGGATGCAATTGTCAATGTCACCATTCAGCAGAATTGTCCTACAGCTCTGGGCCCGTACCTCTGTATGGGCTCCCAGTTTCAGAGCTGCAGGAGATTATATCAGCTATGAATTAGGGTTGCCATATCATCCCTTTAATCCAGGACACATATGAATTACACAGGTTCTGTGGCTGATCAAGGTGGTAATTAAACTCACTTGGTGCCTCATCTGCATTAAATTAGCCTCAGAACAACCTGTGTAATTCATATGTGTCCTGGATTAAAGGGATGATGTGGCAACCCTACTATGAACATGCTCATCAGCACCCTCACAGTCTGTTGAAAGTCTATGTGCTGCGGTCACAGGCGGGACTTGTAGCTCCTTCATTCACAGATACCTGTGAATAAATGACGGGGCTGTCCGGGCAGGGTCCCACACAGCGCACTGATTTTAAATGATGACGGCGCATGCAGGGAGAAGAACCCCTGCCCTCTGTCTCAGGAAACCCAGGAGAAAGTGATCTGGGAAGAATAAAAGTTGTTTAAAAAACCTAAATGCAAGAGTGCCAGTGTGAATGAGGCCTTAAAGCAGGGGTTTCAAACTCTTTTTCATCGCGGGCCGCATCAGCATTATGGTTGCCCTTAAAGCTGGGTTCACACTGTCTTCGGATGTGGCTCACAGCAGGGGTCTGGTGCATTCCTGTTCCCCATTTCAGGGACAAATGAGGCCTGAATTTTTGCCAGAATTCCGACCTAAAACGGAGCCAAAGATGCCCAGGACTAAGGATGGGCTCAGGCATGTTCACAACCGCACGTGCCCGAGCCCGCCAGGAAGCATACACTGTGCTGCGCTAATCACAGGCAGTAAGATATTTCCCGACCCGTGGCTGCTGATGTCTCACTGCCTGTGATTAGCGCAGCACAGTGTAAGATTCCTGGCGGGCTCGGGCACGTGCCGTTGTGAACACGCCCGAGCCCATCCTTACACAGGACCCTTGTGCAATTTGCTCCATGGCCGCCACGGAGCTGTGTGAGCCAGCTCCATTGAGAGCTGGTCACACACTCTCCTGTCATGCGAATTAGAATGCGGAGAAACCCTCATCCAATTCTCATCAGTGTGAACCCAGCCTAAATATCCGGTTGTATCTCTTAAGACTATAAAAAATGTATCCAGGGCTTTTTCTTCTCAGAGAACAGGTGCAGGAACTCAACTAGGCCACACACCCCCAAACTGCATCAAACGGTGGGTGTGGCCAAATGGCTGTCCACATCTCACTTGCACCCCTCCTCTGCTCTGACCTCTGTACCACTCTCACCCATATCCCACCCCGGGCGCATCTCCCTCCACAGCCCTCATCTCTCCACCCCAAAAGATTCCTTGCATCTCACCTACTCTGCCCAGCTCTAGTACCTCCCAGCAGTGTAGGCGGCTCTGCCTCTTACTTGCAAAGGAGATGATTGGTCGGCATCTATGCACCTGGGCACCGATGGGGATCACAGTGCAGCTTACCATGTGATGCCCCATCCCACACTGCATCTCCCTTGTCTCCACCGTGAGTGCAGGGCAGGCAGGGATCTGTGAGAACCACAGAGAAGAAAGCTGTTGTAAACACAGAAGGCTTCTATGTTTACAAGTGGCAGTCGTGCATGAGGAGTGGAGGGCGAGAGCCAGAGGTGTCAAAACTAAGTTTTGCCGTGTTCTGGCTGAAAAAAACCTACAAGTGTGAAGGCCATGTGAAATGGCCTAGCGGGCCTGATTCGGCCCACGGACCTTGTGTTTGACACATGTGCCCTAAAGTAACCATGTGGACCCTTAGTCAAGTCTTAGCAATGATGATGTGAAAAGCCATCCAGTGAGGAACTACCTTTTGAGGGGCTCACATGGCTGAGTGACAAGTGGGCCCTGCTGCAGGACTGTCGCTTTTTGGGCAATCCCTCTGTCCCTCTTTTCTCCTCAGGTGTGTATCTTAGGCAAAATGTGTAAACCTCAAGGAAGTGCTGTTAAGCAGCCCAGAAGAGTTTTTATAAACGTTAACATAATGGTGTAGTGATGAATAAAGCATTGATTCGTTTAAATGCTTATACTTGTAAAGGGTTTTAACTCTACATGGTCTTTGTGATAAAAGGTTTTCCTCTTTGTTATCTCAGAAAGTTGGGCGCTGTGGTCCCTGACATCAGTCAATGTATCACTGACACGTGTAGTGTATAGCTGCTTCTGTTGTATGGATGGATTAGTGGCAGGCAGCTTCAGCAGCACCTCCGGTGTTGTAGATGATAATCTGTCTAACAGCACACTGGTTTGATGTATGTCATCTTTTTGAGGTTCTTCTTTTAGGATGACATTCATACTGGATTAAAATGGAGGGTTAGGGCCATGTCACACTGGTGATTCTGCTTCTGGTGACACTGCTGCAGAATCACTGAAGTGCCGCTGCCATCTTCCATAATGAATGTCTTTTATTTGCTGGCTGAAATGCTGCAAAACTAAACCACTAACAGGAGCTCAGCCACTAGCAGGAGAGCTGTTATGGAGGAAGGTCTCTTTGGTTTGGGAACACTAACATAGAGGGTTGTTGAGAGCTGTGTCATACAACATTTACATTTTCTGTTGGAGCCAGTGAGTTGCATTAATGGTCATCTTCTTTATATGTATTTTAGTGATTAAATCTTCCTGCAGCAGTTGAGGTCTCCAGTCTGTTCCATAAACTCACAACAAGGGTGTCACTTTCCTGAAGCTGGACACCCAGTATTATTTACACGAAAGAGACCCTGCCACCAACTTAAAAGAGAAGTATGTTTTTTTTCTATAACTCTTATTTATCTAGGTTAATGCAACATTGGTCCCCTGCCAGCTCTATGGCCGAGAACTGAGCGATCAAACATCGCTGATCACTCAGTGCTCTGTGAGCAGAGAGCCGGGACTGTCAGTAACTGGCCCTCTGCTCCCCCCCCCCCCCCCCCCCAATGGAGTGCTGGGCTGTGGAGGGGGTGGGAGGGGCAGGCTCTCTGCCCCAAAGCCCCCTCCCCTCCATGTTGAGGGTAGGGGGCCTGTATTGGTTTGGGGGGGTGGGGGGGTGGAGAGCTGGGCCCTCACTCATCCACACCTTTCCTGGCCTGCCAGGCTGCGTTCTGGGATACCCATGTGATTAGCTGTGTCCGATCACATGTAAACAAGGAGATGCTGTTTCTCGGCTCTCCTCACCTCATACTGACAGAGT
>BLSH010171408.1:484070-498564 GCA_018402905.1 Glandirana rugosa
GGGGGGGGGGGGGGGAGAAAGGGAGTCCAGTCCCCGAGTCCAAATCCACGAGCCCCTGACCTGAGGGAAAGAGGGGGGGGGGGGGAGATACTTGAAACTGCTGCTGCCATGCTCCCATGAGGAAAAGGGGGGCCTTGAAACCCATTATCCCCTTTTCCTCACAATCTGTTTTTTTTTTTTTTGTTTTTGTTTTTGCTTTTTTAATTTTACATATACAACTTCAAAATGTTCAGCTTGAACTGTAATGGCTAAGCTGAATTTACTGGTTATGTGATGTTCTTACATATATTTCTTTGGTTTTGTGAAGTTTTATAGTTCTAATATTGAAGTTATTTAAATATTTATTAAACCCAAGAATGAAAGCAGTGAGGCCAATTTGCAATATATTACATTGCATTTGTGTTTTTGTTTATTTACATTTGGGTTCTGCCTTCAACCCCCTTGATCTTTTAACCACTTCCTGACCACCTCGCCTACATTTACTGCTGCAGAGTGGCACTGTCCCGCGAATCGTCGTTTATAAACGGCGGCGCGCTCTTGTCCCCGCCGCACTCTGCAGAAGTGTGGCTGCGGGTCCAGTGGACTCTTTGTCTGCCAGCTACCCGCGATGACCTGGCAGAGAAGAAAAACGGGGAACCGCCAATGTAAACATGGCGGCTCCCCGTTCTGTAAGGCGTCATGTAAGAGATTTACTGATCCCTGTCACTGGGATCAGTTAGATCTCTTATGCCCCTTCCTTGCCAGTTAACCCCTTCACTGCCAATGACATTTATACAATAATCAGTGGATATTTAAATTTCTGATCGCTGTATAAATGTCATGGTCCCAAAAAAGTGTCAAAATTGTCTGACATGTCCGCCGCAATATTGCAGTCCCGATAAAAATTGCAGATCGCTACCATTACTAGTAAAAAAATGAACAGAAATGAAATGAACTCTCATGGTTTGTAAACGCGGCAGCGTTTGTGCAAACCAAGCAATAAACGCTGATCGCTGTTTTTTTTATACCACAAATATGAGGATGTGTATATATCGGCCAAAACTGATGCATACATTTGTTTTTTTTAGATTTTTTTTAGATTTGTATTTTAGCAAAAAGTAAGAAACATTGGGTTTTTTTTTTTTTTTTTGCAAAATTGTCGCTCTTTTTTTGTTTATAGCAGTGATCAGAAATGACGCAGAGGTGATCAAATACCACCAAAAGAACACTCTATTAGTGGGGAAAAAAGGATGCAAATTTTGTTTGGGTACAATGTCGCACGACCGCGCAATTGTCAGTTAAAGCGATGCAGTGCGGAATCGCAAAAAGTGCTCTGGCCCTAATGTTGGAAATCCTTCCGGTCCTTAAGTGGTTAAAATAAAATCAGCTGAAGTATGAACCTGCCTGTCATACCCCCTCCTTCTGTAGCTTTCAATATAGCACAAGGAATTTGCTGTGCTCAGACAATTGCAGTGATACAATGTATTCAAAATCCCTTCCAGCGCTCTTCACTGGCAACAGCGTTTCCTCCTATATAAATCTCAGTTTAATGGTAAATCTTCCAGTTGCAATATAACAATGACACTCCATTAGGCTCTTTTAACACTGGTGGCCAGAGGGGCAGTAAAAACAGACGTGAGTCCTGTTTTTACCTCCCTCCATGCGCCCACCTACAAATAGGCATGGTGCCACTTGGGTGAGTATACATGCCGCAGCAATTTTTACTTGATGTAATAAATGGGACCACTTTTGGCAGTAAAAAGAAGCAAGAGTCGGGAGCACAGACTAGGGAAGGGGGGGGCTACACAAGGAACCAATTAGCTGTGCTGCAGTACTTATGTCATAGAGGTGAACATTGTGATAAGTGTATTGCTGATACGGGGTCAGCAGTGTCTATGTATATTTCAGAAAGGCTTTTTTCTTATGTATCAATGTCTCAAAACACACTGAATTATCACCACTAAGATGGTTCTTTTTTCTACTGGAAGCTAGGAGTATAGAGAAGTATGAGGTAAAAAAATAACTAAACATCCATACTCCCCTTCATGCTGCAGCATCTGTGTGATGCTGCAGCTGTCCACATTGGCTCTAAAGCCTTGTACACACACTGCGATTGTCATACGACCGCACCTCCAACTGTTTCCAAAATCAACTGTTCGTGATTTTGTCTAGCTTACTGACGGTAGTAAAATTATCGTTTGACAAAGGCGAACGTAGTGATGTACTAGGAGAGTCTGAAGAGGAAGTTAGTTTTTGGTGCGTCACCCTTTGGGCTGCTTATGCTAATTTCGCTATTAAAACAACGATAATGTGTGCTTCGTTTCGCTATTTCAATTGCTGCTTCATGAATGTGAATTACGAACAAAGGTTTACACGACCGGACACTTCTGGGTCATTCCGGGGTTCCGAACATGCGTATTTGTACTTAACCACTTCCCGACCGCCGTATGCAGAATGACGGCCGGGAAGTGGCTTAGTTATCCTGACTGGACTTCATATGACGTCCTCAGAATAACATGCCGGCACGCGCCCGGGGGGGGGGGGGGGATGCGCGCATCGCGGCGATCCGTGGTGTGGGGGACCCCCCGCATTACCGATCTCGGTAAAGCGCTTCGATCTGAAGCACTTTACCGTGTGATCAGCCGTGACCAATCACGACTGGTCACAGTGTAACACAGGAAAGCCGTTTATCGGCTTTCCTGTACTCGGGTCTGCAGACCTGAGTAGAGGAGAGCCGATCGGCTGCTCTCCTGATAGGGGGGGTTTGTGCTGATGATTTATCAGCACAGCCCCCCCTCGGATCGCCACACTAGACCACCAGGGAGCCTGCCCAGGGACCACCAGGGATGTGCCCACCCAGGACCACCAGGGAGCCGATCTGGACCCCCAGGGAGACCCCCCTAGACCACCACGTAAGAGGCATAGTGCCCAATGTGGATGGCACTCAGTGCCACCTTCAGATGCCACCCTAGACCACCAGAGAATGGGCTCCTATCCGTATATATGCCCACCAGTGCCCCTATCAGTGCTTACCAGTGCCTCTAAATGCATACCAGTGCCACATATCAGTGCCCACCAGTGCCACCTACCAGTGCCCACCTATCAGTGCCCATGAGTGCCACCTATCAGTGCCCAGTACCGCCTATGAGTGCCAATCAGTGCTGTCTATGAGTGCCCATCAGTGCCGCTTAGCAGTGTCCGTCAGTGCTGCATATCAGTGCTGCCTCATCAGTGCCCGTCAGTACTGCCACATCAGTGCCCGTCAGTGTAGCCTCATCAGTGCCCACCAGTGATGGAGAAAATTTACTTATTTACAAAGTTTTGTGACAAAAATAGAGATTTTTTTTTTTTTTTCAAAATTTTCGGTCTTTTTTATTTGTAGCCCAAAAAAATAAAACCCACAGGGGTGATCAAATACCACCAAAAGAATGCTCTATTTGTGGGAACAAAATTATAAAAATTCTGTTTGGGTACAGCGTCGCACGACCGTGCAATTGTCATTCAAACGCAACAGCACTGAAAACTGAAAATTGGTCTGGTAGGAAAGTGTTCTAAGTGCATGGTATTGAAGTGGTTAAACATTTGTTTGTCCAACTTCTCTACAGATGTGCCGAAAATTGGACGACGCCTTGTCGGCAGACAAAATTTTCTAGTCGGCTCATACAACTTTTGTTGGACGATAATTGAAAATCAGCTGTCAAATGGAGCGTACTAACGGTCGGATTATCAGATGACAGGCTGTCGTACGACAATTTTTGGCCAATAATTGTACCGTGTGTTTGGGCCTTTAGACTGAGAACTGAATGATCACATGATCGCTTAGTTCTTGGTCCACTCAGAGTGGAGAGCAGTTACTGTCAGTCACCGCTCTTCATTGTACTCCTCCAGCGCTCACTGGAGCACGGGGCTAGGGAGGAAGCGGGAATGGCTGGCTCTGTCTTTCAGACAGAAAGGCAGAGTCAGATGTCTATCAGATAGCCGGGAGAATCCTGACAATATTGTTAGGATGCTTCTCACGCCTGGAGCTGCTCTGCCCCGTCAGCTGGTAGCAGGCAAATAGCCCTCTATATGCTGACTCTGGGTCACAGGAGAACAAAAGTAATTGTACTCCTGGGGACCCACAAGAGCAGTATAGCCAAAAATCTTTGGCCATCGACCCACTCTATTGACCTCCCCCTTGTCATGCATAGTTTACAAGCTCCTGCTTTAATCTGCTGTACCATTATCACAAGCCAGGTTCCACACTTCCATCTTTGTTGCTGATGTAATTGGGTGCCAGCAACCTCTTCCTGGTCTGGCCCATTGCCATGCCAGGGGTGGACAAAGAAAAAGAAATTTAAAAAACCCGTAAATATTGGTGTTTTAGTTTGGGGAGGGGGAGTGGAGAAGTGTTGCCTAGTGCATCTAGTTGGTGAAGATCCTCTTTCAGCATAACCAATGCAATAACATTTTCTTTTCCAAGCCCTTTTGTTTTAGTTGTGGATAGGGCAGGGGAAGGGTTAGACCTTCTGTAAGGTTTTCATTGTTATCTGCATCATTATGGTTGTTAGTGCAACTAATAGATATTTAACAAGCAATGTATTTCAGCTATTCTATACTGTGAAAACTTTCAATGAATTGATAACACAGTCTTAAGATAAAGGTAAGCCATAGACGATACAAAATTCTTTTCTGCAACCATGGGTTGCAGGAAAGAAGTTTGCATTACTCCCCCATCAACAGACAGTGCTGGCAGGGGAATCGGTCCTGCCGAGTCATTGTCTGCTTCCAGCAGGGTGGGTGCAGGGTAAGCCACCCCCCTGGGAGAAGACCGTGATTATTGCTAGCGGCTATAGCAGCCACTAGCGATAATCGCAAGTGAGTCTAGCAGGCTGGTTGTACCCAAGTTGATTAATCCGATCAACTTGGTACATTCAGCTTGCCCACACACACATCTGGGCTGGTTCCTGCTGAATCGACCGAGATTCTAACCGTCTATGACCAGCCTAAGAAACTAAAACTCTTTAATGGCAATGCAAAGTAATGTTGCAGTCTGGGGAAAAGTGAGTGTCACAGAGGACAGCAATAAACTGTTGAAGGCCAGATAACATATAGCAGGTACATTCTTTAACTAGATCACAGCACTTCAAAAATATATCCATTATGTCCTAGGTAAACATGCCAGTCAAGCAATGTATTTCTTGTTGAAACGATTTTCTGTTTCTGTCAGGGCATTATACTAACACTCTGTCAGATAAAATTCCCAAACTAACATTCTGTCAGCCTGTCACAACCCCTTTAATATACACGCAACCTCTTAAACATTTAACAGCACAATAAAAAATAAATAACTAAATGATTGGCCTGCACAATAATTTGAAATGATACAATTGTCATCAGTGACCACTGCTGATTTAATTTCTGATGCTAGAAAACAGGGTTGTTTTTAGAGCTAAACAAGCAGAATACACTGTGTTAATATTCATAATGCATATTTTTTTTATAGATCTGGGCACAGTTGTATGTTATGCTATGGGCCCTTGCACACAGCTCCATAATCTGGAGCTGCAGTCCGTTGCATAAAAAAAAAAAAAAATCGCAAAGTCTGCACCTGTTGTTCTGCATATGGACGGTATTTATGCTGTACACATGTAGATTTTTGTGCTAACATTTACATACATACAACTTTTAGCATAAATGTACACTATTGGCCCTGAATGCTAAGGACAGTAGGCAGCAAGAGCTGTCTATGCCTAAGCAGCTGAGGATGCCAGGTTTCAGGAGTTCAGGGGCTGCCTGTGTCCTAGTAACTAAGGATGCTAGGACAAAGGAGTCAACTATTATCTTTGGTTGTTAAGATGCAGGCTGCAGGCGCCTCCTGCCACCTAACATACCTGGCTTATATATGACACAGGCAGCTGCTGTTGCCTAGAGTCCACCATTGCTAGGAAGCAGGCTCCTGTATCTTCTGTTTGTAGGCATCGAGAGTTGCCCGTGTCCTAGAAACTAAGGACGCTAGGAGCCAGGATCTGCCTGCATCCTAGCAACCAGGGACGCTAGGAGTCAGGAGCTGTTTGTATCCTGGCATCTTAAGGAGGCAGGAGCCACCTGCGTCTTGGCAACCTTGGGTGTATTCTCACAACCAAGGATGCTGGGATGAAGGGGGTTAACTATCATCCTAAGGTTTTAGGATGTAGGCAGCTCCTGCCTCCTATCATCCACGGTTTATAGGACACAGGCAGCTGCTGTTGCCTAGAGTCCACCATTGCTAGGAAGCAGGCTCCTACACCTGCAGTTTCTTGGCATTGAGAGGTGCTTGTATCCTAGAAACGAAGGACGCTAGTAGCCAGTAACTGCCTGCATCCTATCAACCAGTGACGCTAGGCGTCAGGAGTTGTCAGCATCCTAGAATCCAAGGATACAAGGAGGCAGGAGCCACCTGCATCTTGGCAACCTTGGGTGATAGCAGAAGCTACTTGTGTTCTCACAACCAAGGTGCTAGGCAGCAGGAGTCTTCTGCATCCTCATTTGCATTGTGGGCAGTACACATATAAATGTTAGCACAAACATTACATGCATACAGTTTACGGATACAATTTTACTTAGGCTTTTGCTGCCAACCATGTGCATGAGCCCTTAAGGCCCGTACACACGATGCAATGGTCGTACAACAACGGTCTTACAACAGCTTGTTGTACCATAATCCGACCGTTAGTACGTGCGATTACAACGGCTGACGTTCAACAGTCGTACAACAGAAGTTGGCTGAGCAGACTAGAAAACTTTTATTGTACTACAAGCGGTTGTATGACTGTTGTATCGTGTGTACAGAGAAGTTGGGCCAACAAAGATGTACGTGCAAAACGCGCATGCTCAGAAGTCAGGAACGCCCGGAAGTGTCAGTTCGTGCTACATTCCTAATTCACAAATGACATGCACCTGAACTTCCTCTTTAGACGCTCGTAACACGTCATTACGTTCGGCTTTGTACAACTACTTGACTCATGTCAGTACACAAGACACAACCGCCAACAGCCGATTTTGGGCAAAAGTTGAACGTGCGATTGTACGACCGTTGCACCGTATGTACGAGGCATAATAGAATATTATGGTGGAAGGTCCTGCAATGTGAAGCTTATTTTCATTAACCTCCAAAAGGCATTTGACCCTGAAAGGATAAACAGGAAGTGTTCTAGGATCCTAAATGTCATCTATGGGGTTGAGTTATGAAATCTGGAATAGAGAAAATGTTTTTATAAAGAGCGCTGAAAGAATGGAATTTTGTACCCTCATGGGATGTATATGCAGTTGCATCTTTTCCATTTGTCAGGCCAATTTATCTCCACAATTTTTTTTCTTTATTAGGAAATACAGCTATAACCTTGCTCTCTGTAATGTTCTGCTCTCTCAAGCAGCAATGCTTAAACTGCAGAGTCAGTCAACCTTCAGCATCAGCAATTGTGGTTTTGAATGGAGTAGAAGTAATTTTCCCTTTGTTTCCTAAGGACGTATTATGACACCAGTAGCATAGTAAATGAGAGCCCAAGCAAAGGGAGCATCTGGAAGAGCAGTGTGAAATGACTTCCAGCAACATTACACACACTTGGCTAAGCCAGGGACAGTTGTGTCTGGTTCCAAGCGGTGTCATGTGACTTGTCATCCAGACGGTCGGAGAGTCAGACGCAACAAGAGTTGCAGTGAACTACCTTTGTATATCTACTACTTTCTCTATGCTGATCATTTCAAGTGGGCATTAGATGTGATGGTGATTTATTGATGTGTCCTTCCTATTTTTATTAATCTTTATTCTGTTGTTCTGTGATGCTTCAAACATTACTTGACTGACTACAGTGCAATGACCTCAGTTAAGGGATGAGTTCCCCCTGTGTTCCTTATGACATGTTTGCATTACAAAGCAGTATCCTGTTTCTGTGGAAGAGCTGGTCTTTTGATGACCTTCTTCATCTCATCTCGCTACTGTCTTTATGAGCCCCTTCCTGCGCTAAACACTTACAAAAGCAACACACATAACGATAAGGAGACCATCTCCACTATTTTTTATAGCACCTCTAGAAAAATCTTTCCATACAACAGAGTCAATGACTTGCCTGCCCTCTCCTGCCTTAGTGTTTGTTCTTAAAGTGATTGTAAAGGCTCACTTTTAAAAAAATAAATAAAAATAAACATGTTATACTTACCTGGATTTGTACAGAGCAGCCCGGATCCTCCTCTTCCCGGGTCCCTCTTAGCTGCTCCTGGCCTCTCCCTCCTTTGAGTGTCCCCACAGCCAGCAGCTTTCTATGGGGGCCTCCAAGCTGAGTCAGAGCTCCGTGTATCCATTCAGACACGGAGCCCTGACCTGGCCCAGCCCCCCCTCTCCCCTGTATGGCTGACAGACTATGACAGCCGCGGGAGCCAATCACGCTGCTGCTGTGTTTCAGCCAATCAGGAGGAGTGTACTGGATGGCTGAGGGGATCGTGGACATCCATGAAGAGAGATGGGACTCACATAAGTAATTAGGGGTTGCTGGGGAGGGTGCTACTGTGTAATAAAGGTTTGCATACTTTTATATTTTCGGGCCACTCAGGTCCAGTCAAGTGATCTCCCCTGTGTCAGCCAGCAAAGCTGCAGGGGAGAGGAGAGAGCTGCTCCAACAATGGCTTGCAGAGCTGAAGCGTTGATGTCACTCATAGGCTTCCTATGGCCCATCTGTTGTTGATGCTCCCTCCCCTCCTCTGAAGCTGTGTGGGCCCACACTGGGGAGCTGGATCACGTGAGCAGATTAGAGTGGCCTGAAAATAGGTAAGCATATAGATCTTTCTTATACAGGTTAGTCAGAATAGGTATTAGAAGGGGGGGGAGGGGGGGGAGGAAGTGTTTTTAAGATTAGTTTCACTTTAACCACTTCTCTACCACCGTATGCAGAATGACGGCCAGGAAGTGATTCTGTTATCCTGACTGAGCGTCATATGAGGATAACAAGCCGACGCCCGCCCACGGTGATCAGTGGTGTGGTGTGTCACTCTGACACATCGCATCTCAGATCGTGGTAAAGAGCTTCTGTCAGAAGCTCTTTACCACGTGACTGGCTGTGACGAATCACGGCTGATCACAGTGTAAACAAGAAAAGCTGCATTTCGGCTTTTCCTTTACTCGCATCTGCATATGCATTTACAGGGGGGTCTGCACTAAATGTTCATCAGCCCCCCCCCCCCCGGATCACCACCCAGGACCACCAGCGAGCCCACCTAGGACCACCAGGGAGACAACCAGGGAAGCCCACCCTTACCACCAGGGAGCCCACCCAGGGACCACCAAGTAAGGGGCAGAGTGCCCAACAGGGATGGCACTAAGTGCCATCTTGGATGCCACCCAGGACCACCAGGAAATGACAGGGAAGGACCACCAAAGAAGTGCCATCCTGCATTGACAACTATCAATGCCCACCAGTTCCACCTATCAGTGCCGCCTATGAGTGCCCATCCATGCCGCTTATCAGTGCCACCTATAGGTGCCCGTCAGTGCTGCTGATCAGTGCTGCATATATGTGCCACCTCGTCAGTGCCGCCTCATCATTGCCAATCAGTACTGCCTCGTCAGTGTAGCCTCACCAGTGCCCATCAGTGAAGGACAAAAATGTACTTATTTACAAAGTTTTGTGACAGAAACAAAGACTTTTTATTTTTTTACACAATTTTCAATCTTTTATTTGTAGCGCAAACAATAAAAACCCCAGTGGTGATCAAATACCACCAAAAGAAAGCTTTATTTGTGGGAAAAAAAGGATAAAATTTGTTTGGGCACAACGTCACATGACCGCGCAATTGTCATTCAAATTGTGACAGCGCTGAAAATTGGTCTGGGGGGTAAGTGTCTGGTATTGAAGTGGTTAAAGATCATCCGCCTTGAGAATTATAGAGGCTGCCATGGCTGACCTCCCAATTTAAGAATGTTAGTTCCCTAGTTGTTTTGCTTTGGCTTTAATGTTTTCTAAGGCACTGACTTGGAACAGGAGTTGCTAGTATTTATGGCAGTTGTTTACAGCATGCATGTTCTGTGACATCATTGAAGCCAGGTAACAAGCCTTTTCAGAAGGAGGCCAGCAATTGCAGTTCCACTGAAAGTGATTGACGGTGTGTTCTCCTGCTTGGTGTGGTCAGTTTTTAATGGGTAAGCAGGGGACTAGCAGGAACACTAGGGACTTCACACAAAGGAAGCAATACAAAGAGAACAGGATGCTTTCTCATACAATGTTACATGGTACAGCAGGCTCATATCAGGACTATGAAGTGTTGGGGTAGCAAATGCTTTAACTCTCCTCTTCCACTCTCATGACAAGTATAGGAGGGAGCAGGAAAAAGAACATGCTTAGCTGAGAGGCAATTTTTCAATGTATTTATTTATTAGCTCCCCCTGACAACAGGAGATGCTTAAGGCCCCTTTCACACGGACGGATAGAATCCAGTTTTTAGCTGCGGATAGATGAAGTTATCTACAGCAGACAATGCTTTCCTATGGCCCCTTTCACACTCTACATTTAGCAACGGTTTTGTTACAGACGATTTAGAACGATTAGAAAAAATGGATTGGAATGCGTCCAGGAACGATGTTATGCAGCTATCTGCACGAATCTGCAGCTATCTGCAGGTAAAAGCAGTTCACTGTGTCATCTACGGATATCAATGGCAACAAGCATAGAAAATCAATAGGAAGCACTTCAGAAATGTCAAGAATGTTAAGAATGTTTCCACTGCAGCAAAACGTAGCTGCATGTAAGCGTGGCTAATCGGAATGTACAAATGCAAGTAATCGTTGTGATTTGGAGTCTAGTATCTGGCTTGCATTTAGCAACGGCAGAACAGCCGCCCATGTGAAAGGGGCCTAACGCTGAAGTTTAGCAAAAAAAAAAAAAAAAAGTCGCATAACTTACCTGTACAGTAGGATGCCTCACATTGTGCAGGCAGCTGGTTCCTGGAGAAATCTTCACTGCTGGCTTGCCTGTCTTCTTCCGAGCTCTGAACTTCCGGTAATGCAGAGATTCTTCATGCAAGAACAGCAGTAAGGATGAGCCAATGGGGGCACACTCCCACCCTTCATTGAGGAAAGTTTTTTCATTGATTACACTGCCTGTACCATGATCTGTGAATGGGGAAGAATTCTGTGACTGATCAGAGTCCGTCTCCCCTAAGACCATGTTACAGGCAGTGTAATCAATGGAAGAACTTTGCTCAGTGGAGGAGCCCGAGGTGCCCGAAGATAAAATAAGGTATGTAATGAAAATTTATTTTTTTTTCCAATTACATTAAAGTGTTTTAACCCAGGACCCTGCAGTCACTATATCTGGTCTCCCACAGTACACAGAACATGGAAATGCAGTTATTTTAGTAAATATAAACTGCTAAATACCTTTTCTCATCAGCAGTATATAGTAGTCTTGTGACTTCTATCAGCATCTGGTTAAAGCTTGTAGGAGGAGTTTTAATTCTCCTCTGACTGTCCTATGAGGCTGACCCACTGTCTGGGCAGTGCTGATTGGCCCGGTGCTGATCACATGCACCCTCCCAAGAAAAAAAACCTCTCTAGCAATACACACCAAACTAAACATATGTAGATTGCCCCCAAGGCTCTGTTCTTTCAGGAGATAGATTGGGGACCGTGGAAGAAGGGGAGGATCAGAGAAGACAGGATCAAACAGCCTTTTTACACAATGTGGAGGATTAACCCCTTAGATGCCACAGGGAATATAACAAGCATGTTTTCCTGCATATACAGACTGGTTTTACTGTTGTGGGTTTATTAACATTTTAACCTCTTCAGCCCTGAAAGGATTTCACACTTTAGGACCAGAGAACTTTTTGCTATTCGGCACTGCGTCGCTTTAACTGACGTACCCAAATAAAACTTTTTTTCCCACAAATAGAGCTTTCTTTTGGTGGTATTTGATCACCTCTGTGTCATTTCTGATCACCGCTATAAACAAGAAAAGAGCGACAATTTTGCAAAAAAAAAAAAACAACAATTTTTCTTACTTTTTGCTAAAATACAAATCCAAAAAAAAAATATATAAAAAAACAATTTTTTTCATCAGTTTTGGCCGATTTATATTCTTCCTCTTATTTTTGGTAAAAAAATTGCAATCAGCGTTTATTGATTGGTTTGCGCAAAAGTTGCCGCGTTTACGAATGATGAGAATTAATTTCTGGGGTTTTTATTTTTTATTTTTTACTAGTAATGGTGGCGAATTGCGATTTATAGTGGTACTGCGATATTGCGGCGGACATGGACCATTTCGACACTTTTTTGGGACCATTGGCATTTATACAGCGATCAGTCCTCTAAAAATGCACTGATAACTGTGTAAATGCCATTGGCAGTGAAGGGGTTAACCTGCAGGGGGCGCTCTAAGGGTTAAATGTGTTCCCTGGGAGTGTTCTAACTGTATGGGGGCTGGGCTGGCAGGGGGAGGGGAGTGATCACAGCCCTTCCCCCTCTAACAGAACGGAGATCCGTGTTTACTTACATGGACCTCTGTTCTTTCACTGCGGGGGAGCATCGTGGGTAGCCGGCGGCGATCGAGTCTGCCCTACCTGCCCCCCCCAACACAGTGAGCGTGCCAGCGCACCTCTGGCGGCGCGCACGTGCTCACAATGCTAGTTATCGCGGCCGCCATCCTGTGACGGCGTTTCGCGATAACGAGCCACCTTGCCGCTGTCATGCTGCGGCGGGCAGTTGGCAAGTGGTTAAGATGTAAATGGGGTGGGGTGGAGGAACAAGGAAGACAAAATAATATGCCGATTTATACTTCAGTTTTAAAATTAATAAGAAAGTTTGTATAGCAATAATAAAGGCTATATTTCCTTTCCCAATAGATAAAGAAGAAAATAAAAAGGAAGCAGAAAATGCCAACACGCAAATATGTAGTAATGATTTTCTTTAATAAAATAGTTTTGATTTAAACAGACAATTAATTTTTACTTTGCAAATAGTGTTGTGTTTTTTTCCCCAAGTTTCATGACATACATAATGGTGAAAAAAAATTGTAATGGTAAAGATGTTAGTTTTTTTTTTTTTTAATCAATACGCATTCCAAAGTTTAATTTAGTCACTTTATAATACCCCAGTGTGCTTCCTGATCTTCTTTTGTAGGTGTCAAATAACTGTGAGAACATATTTCCACCAATTATGCTAATTTATTCTAGGAGAATCTGAATCCTAATTACATTTATTCTTAGAACATTGAAATAAACTTTCCAAATTGTATTCTCAGTGGCAATAGCTGGAGCTGATTGGGATGCTAGAATATATCCTGCAGCCTTAATGCTTAGGGAAAAGCCTCATTATGGCTTTGTATGGAGCACAGCTATATAAAGGCGTCCATACATGTGGAGGTCTTCTCCTTCTTCTTGATCATTCAGCATGTACATCCGCTATTCAGTACATGGTGGGTAATATCCCGCTACTGCCTGCAGGACAGCACAAGGCTGACATTTCAATTTTTTCTCTGTTGTACCAGAAGAGACGTATAACAAATAAGGCCGCGTTTTCCAACCCACTAGACCTCTTGCGGCGCAGATATCTGTGCCGTCTCCTGCGGTTATTAGTACAATTATATGTGCCATTTATTTGAGACTGTCTCATGGTTGCTTCACAGTTGTAAACAATGTGCTGAATTCTTTTCCTAAGTGTAATTCATTAACAGATTGTTTTTTCAGTTGTAGCACTAAATTGTTCTGTTTAGGTAGAACTAAAGGCAAAGTTTTTTTTTTTTTATTATTTTGAATAAAGCAAGGGAGGGTTATAATCCCTGTCAAGTGTTTTTTTTTTCTTCTGATATCTGCGTTCCATTGGGGGTGTTTCCCTTTACTTCCTGTCTCATATCCAAAACAGGAAGTGAGAGGAAACCCCTCCAAATGAAGAGAATCTTTGGTTGTCACTAGGGTTATCCCAATGATGATACTACTATCAGTATCGATACTGATACTGAGCATTTGTACTCGTACTTGTACTCGTGCAAATGCTCCTGATGCCTGGTCCGATACCTGGACACTCAGGAACGATCGGTGCTGCAGTGGGGGGAGTTACAATCGCCGATCTCAGCCGCTTTCTCTCCTCTCCCCTCCATGGCTTTCAGCTGCTTTATTGAAAACCGCACAGGGAGATCAGAGATTGTAACTCCCCCCACGCCGCACCAATCGTCCCTGAGTGTCCCCTGTATCCTCCCCTCTGTGCCCCCCCTCCTCCGGTCCCCCCATGTCCAACTCCAGTCCTCCTCTGGGTGTTCCTCTCCCCCCCCCCACCCTCCACCGGTCCCCCTCTGTCCTCCAGTCCCCCCCCCTCCGGTCCCCATCTGCCTCCAGTCCCCCTCTGTCCTCCAGTCCCCCTCTGCCCCCCTCTGTCCTCCTCCAGCCCCCTCCCCCTCCGGTCCCTTTCTGTCGTCCTCCAGATTCCCCCCTCCCCCTCCAGTCCCATCTGTCCTCCTCCAGTTCCCCCCCTCCAGTCCCATCTGTCCTCCTCCAGTTCCCCCCCTCCGGTCCC
>BLSH010171408.1:521039-540287 GCA_018402905.1 Glandirana rugosa
AGGTGTATATATATATATATATAATGTGTGTGTGTGTGTACATATATATAAAATGTGTGGGTTTATATATACATATATAGTGTTGGGGGAGTAATTATTTTATTAACATGAGGTGAGTGGTCTCCTCGGAGAATGTCTGTGTACTGAGCGGTGATCATTTATCACTGCTTAATAAATGGACACCTCAGTGTTTCAGCAAATTTCTGGTACCGTAATCTCGCCGTGTCTCGCGAGATTCCAGTATCAGGGGGTGTTCTCCACTGTTGGGAGGGGTTTGTAGATCACTTCACTACTACGCCGCTTCATAAACTGGTATCCAGAGAACGTTCTCCTCTGTGAATGCCGGAGAAGTCAGCAGTGGATTTTTTCCACTACTACATAAACAAGGGACACCTTAGTTATTTGTCTTTAGTTATTTGGTGCATAAAGCACTAAATGGTATGCATTTAGAACTTCCGCTTTAAGGGAAGATGACCCCCTGACATGCCACAATTGGCATGTCATTTTTTTGGGGGGGACCAGGGACACGTCACAGGTCCCAGAAGATACACCGGCCATTCATAAGGCGCAGCACGACTTGCACATGCGCAGTGCGCTCAAGCCGGGTGCCCACACTTGTGATGCCGGTGCCACCGAGTGGAGGGGGAGAAGAGTGAGGCTGAGGTTGATAGCATCACTGGAGCCTGGGACAGGTGAGTGTCCAATTATTAAAAGTCAGCAGTTACACTTTTTGTAGCTGTGGACTTTTAACTGGGTGGAACGCCACTTTACCACACTCTTCTCTCTGTAGCTGGGTCAGTGCCCATAAATGGACATGCTTGTATACTGTATTGTCAAGCGCATAAAGATGATATTGAGGTTTTTTTGAGTTTCTACACAGTGTCATTCTTTCTGTGACCCCTTCATTGTATTATCCACATACTGTAGGTATCAGGTGGTTAAGTGCAACTTGCTTTTCACTCCTCCTATTCATAAAACTCAATAAAGAAGTCAGCTGGGAGAGAATAGCCAGCACTGTTATTGCATTAGTCAGTCAGTGCGTTGGGGTACCATTAAGAATTAATAACACCTGCAGCACACCTGCAAAAGGATGTGCGTTTTTGTGTGCCACAGAAATACGTATGATTTTGCTTGAGTTCCTGAATCGCACAAGTGTGAACAGAGCCTAATAAATGCCTAGATGCTATATATTGTGTTTGTTTCATACAAAGTAAAGCAATTCCCTGTCTCTTTAGTTTATTGCATGTCTCCAGAGAGAAGGGTGTTACTTTGGCCTCCTTATTGTGCCGCAGCCCCATCATCTCTCTTTCTGCTGTGTAGATTCCCCTACTATTGAAGACATTACTCCATGAAATAAATCAGCCCTTCCTTGATATGCTAATGTTCTGTCCCTTTTTGTGCTAGGCCCTCTGGTGTCTTGCTGGGAGACAGAGAGGAAGTAGAGAACCAAGGAAGCCTTGTTTATTCCAGTCTGTGACTTTAGATATGGGAAAATCAATTTAGAGAAAGGAAAACAGAATAACAATGGAGATGTCTGGAGAAGAGCACTCTGAAAGGCTTTCCACATGAAATTTGTGATAAACCAATATAAGCCACTTTAGTGCATAGGACAGGGCATTAAGGAAATGTTCTGCACGGTAACATTTAATGGCAGAATGAAGTTGAATATACTCTGTTTGGTGTATACCGTGACCACTAAATGTCAAGGTTGATAGAAAATATCTATATAATCCTATATCTGAATGGATACTATTTCACAGATTTAGTGACTTTTTTTTTACTGCCATCTAGTGGGGAAAATGAAAAGATTTTGAAGGCGAGCCATTTTGTTTGCTTGAAGGAAAGTTGGTTGAAAAATATGCAGGATTATTGTGCCCTGTAAATGTTAAAATGAAAAATGCACTACAGCTACCTAAGAGCATCAATCCCCCTTTACTCAGTTTCCACACAGTCTCATGTCTGGAAATGGGGAGTTATAATTATCATTTAAAAAATGGATCAGCAGTATTCAGGCCTTCATCATCATCATCATCATCATCATCATCATCATCATCATCATCATCATCATCATCCTCAGGCCTCTTTGGATGCAAAGTGTTTAATTATGATTAATCACTTTGTGAAATGCACACAATGCAAAGATTGCAAGATATTTGCTTATAAACTCTGATTCTTGGCGTGTTCCTGTGTCGACTGTCTTCCTTTTTATTTGTAAACTTTGCTAGGCATATATTTATTTCATTATCTTTTTTTTACCCTCTTTCTCCTCTCCTCTTTTTTCTCTTTTCCCCTCTCCTCTTTTCTCTCTCCTCCTCTTTTCTCTCTCTTCCCCTCTCCTCTTTTCTCTCTCTTCCCCTCTCCTCCCCTCTCCTCTTTTCTCTCTCCTCCCCTCTCCTCTTTTCTCTCTCCTCCCCTCTCCTCTTTTCTCTCTCTTCCCCTCTCCTCTTTTCTCTCTCCTCCCCTCTCCTCTTTTCTCTCTCCTCCTCTCTCCTCTTTTCTCTCTCTTCCCCTTTCCTATTTTCTTTCTCCTCTCCTCCCCTCTCTTCTTTTTCCTCTTTCTCTCCCCCTCTTTCTCTCCCCCTCACTCACCTGTCTGTCCACCTTTCCCTTAGCATACCTACATTTATTATACATATTCAACAACAAAAAGACAGACCATATTAGCAAATACATATGATTAGCTGCAGGTGGCAGCCCCTTTGAAAATAAATAGCAGGCTTACAGTTCCTGCAACTAAAAGCAGCTGCTCTCATGTAATCACTGTTGGCACGATTAACTGCAAATCATCAGCCCTAGATACAGACAGTTGGCATCCACACCCAATTTGTTGCATGTCTTCTGTAATCTTTGACCATCTCCAGTAGCATGTTTATAATCTCTGATCATCTCCTGTAGTATGTCTGTAGTCTCTGACCCTCTCTTGTTGCATGCCTGTAGTCTCTGACCTTCCTGTCGCATGTCTGTAATTTCTGACCTTCCTGTTTGCATGTCTGTAGTCTCTGACCATTTCCTCTTGCATGACTATAGTCTCTCTCTGACCATATGCTGTTGCATGTCTGTAATCTTTGACCACCTCCTATAGCATGTCAGTTGTCTTTAGCCGCATTTTGTAGCAGATCTGTAGTCTCTGACCATCTCCTATACTAGGTCTGTAGTTTATGACCATCTCCTGTTGCAGGTCTGTATTCTTTGACCACCTCCTATAGGATGTCTGTGGTCTCTGACCATCTCTTGAACCATGTCTTTCGTCTCTGACCATCTCTTGTACAGTATCTGTGTCTTTGACCACCTCCTGTAGCATGCCTGTAGTGTCTGACATTCTCCTGTTGCATGTCTGTAGTCTCTGACCATCTCTGGTGGCATTTCTGTCTCTGACCATCTACTGTTGCATATCTGTATTCTTTGTCCACCTCCTGTTGCCTGTCTGTATTCTATGACCATCTCCTGTTGCCTGTCTGTATTCTTTGACCATCTCCTATTGCCTGTCTGTATTCTTTGACCATCTCCTGTTGCATATCTGTATTCTTTGACCATCTCTTGTAGCATGTCTAAAGATTCTGACCATCTCTTGCACCATGTCTGTAGTCCCTGACCATCTTATGCACTGTGTCTGTAGTCCTGACCATCTCTTGCACTGTGTCTGTAGTTTCTGACCATCTCTTACACTGTGTCTGTAGTCTCTGACCATCTCTGGTAGCATATCTGTAGTCTTTGACCACCTCCTGTAGTCTCTGAGCATTTTCTGGAGCATGCCTGTAGTCTCTGACCCTCTTATGTTGCGTGTCTATAGTCTATGACCCTCTCCTGTTGCATGTCTGTAGTCTCTGACTATCTCTGTTAGCATGTCTGTAGTCTCTGACCACCTCTGATAGCGTGTCTGAACATCTATAGCATCTCTGATCTCTCTCCTGTTGCATGTCTGTAGCCTTTGACCATCTCCTGTAGCATGTCTGTAGTCTCTGATCTCTCTCCTGTTGCATGTCTGTAGCCTTTGGCCATCTCTTGTAACATGTCTGAAGTCTCTGATCTCTCTCCTGTTGCATGTCTGTAGCCTTTGACCATCTCTTGTAGCATGTCTGAAGTCTCTGATCTCTCTCCTGTTGCATGTCTGAAGTCTCTGACCATCTCTTGTTGCATGTCTGAAGTATCTGATCTTTCTCCTGTTGCATGTCTGTAGCCTCTGACCATCTCCTGTAGAATTTCTGAAGTCTCTGATCTCTCTCCTGTTGAATGTCTGAAGTCTCTGACCATCTCTTGTTGCATGTCTGAAGTCTCTGACCATCTCTTGTTGCATGTCTGAAGTCTCTGACCATCTCCTGTTGCATGTCTGAAGTCTCTGACCATCTCTTGTAGCATGTCTGTAGCCTCTGACCATCTCCTGTAGCATATCTGAAGTCTCTGACCATCTCCTGTAGCATGTCTGTAGCCTCTGACCATCTCCTGTAGCATATCTGAAGTCTCTGACCATCTCCTGTAGCATGTCTGAAGTCTCTGACCATCTCTTATAGCATATCTGTAGCCTCTGACCAGCTCTTGTAGCATGTCTGAAGTTTTTGACCATCTCTTGTAGCATGTCTGTAGCCTCTGACCATCTCCTGTAGCATGTCTGAAGTCTCTGACCATCTCATGTAGCGTGTCTGAAGTCTCTGACCATCTCCTGTAGCGTGTCTGAAGTCTCTGACCATCTCTTATAGCATATCTGTAGCCTCTGACCATCTCTTGTAGCATGTCTGAAGTCTCAGGTGGCTTTCTGTAGCATTACATCGCTGAAAGCTGTGTGTGCTGCCTTTTGGTGACATTAGGGGCTGCACTTGAAGCCCCTTTATCAAGAAAGGTGACCACAGCCACTTTAGCAGCCAGTCACGTGGTCAGTGCTAGTTTAGAAGTTACTGTACATGTTTTTACAAATAGAAATTTGCACGCAGAAAACTCACGCAGGCCAGAATGTATGACTTTACTGACTTCATGCTGATTCCAGTTATAGAACAAAGAACAAATTAGCTATGACAATGCAAATAAGTTCATCATGACAGGTTTATTTTAAGTAATATTCTTAATCTAGCATGAGTGTAAAGGGAAGACGCAGCAGGAATGTGCTGCTGTTAAACCTGTATAAAAGGTGTTTAACTGTAATACAAACTATTAAACCTGTCCTAGGTTGATGTTTATCTACTATGAAGTGTGATGATGTAGTTTGGCGCCATGTTGGTCTGTAACTGTTGCAGTAGAGCATGTCTGCCTTCTAGTGGCAGCTTTGTAAACCTGCACATACGTACAGTATGTATTACACTTCTGTATAACAATATTGGATGAATAGTATATATTATGTTTTTTACTTTATTTTCTTTCCAAAGACCTTAATCCTCTTTTAGATATAAAGCTTTATTAAAAACCCTTTAATCAACTATCATTATTATTTCATATATATTAATATGGGATTAAAGCCGATGTGACTTTATATCATGCCACTTTATGTACAGAAGAATGTTGGACAGATTTTGTATCCATGTGATCTCAAAGGAAATAAAATATATACAAAAAAAAAAAAGGGCAGTAGTATGTTTGGTTGGAGCAGCTAACTACAAAATACGGATTACAAATACAGGATTTAAAAATGCAAGGGTCTGATAAAATGACAATGCATAAAATAAATATTCTTTAAAATTGTAACACCAAGAGTTTAATGACACGAAGCACAACCAAAAGCACATGGAGTAATGTGCGCTATAACACACACTGACATGCAATGTCATGTTTTCAAACTATTTAAAGGGATCCTGCCCTCCCCGGCATCCCTCTAAATAGCTATGAATGCCCTGGAGGTAGAAAGGAATGGCGATCATGCGACCAAATTTCAGTTGGGGACAGTGTTGCATGACCGCGCAATTCTTATTCAAAGTGTGACAGCGCTGAAAGCTGAAAATTGGCCTGGGCAGGAAGGGGGTAAAAGTGCCCTGCATTGAAGTGGTTAGAGCAATGAAACATATTCGACCAGCACATTCATTTTTTTTGCACAGAATAAATATACTGCGCCTTAACTGGGTTAATTATTGTGCTTTTTTTTTTCATATAAATACCTATATGTGCATTTTACTGCAGCCACAAAACAGAAAACACACAGTGATATAACAAAGTTTGCGCAGGCTGCATCTTCAGAAACTTACTGCACTGCAGAACAGAGATATCACCCGGCCTGATTGATTTGTATGACGTTTCTAGGAGGTGACACATTTCTGGCGGCGTGTACATTGTTGGAAGCCTTACAGCAAATTCATGAAAATCCTGCAACATTTTCATTGTTGCTACAAACACATTGGCAAATTTAAGTAGTTTGCATTTGCAACACTTTTACTATACATGTCACTATAAGTGACACATTCATTAAGGAATATTGCCATATCTGTGATATGGAATTGGAGGTAAATTGTTGCTTGTGCCACACGTGTAATTATTGTGTCACCTCTTTGAGACGATTCTGTGGCACTTCACAGGAGACATGCTTGGAACGGTTAGTGTTGTGACAGATTCAGATACACCTTATAGACACGTAGATGAATCTGTTGTAAGTTCTGCCATTTGTCACACCACTGCGAGATGGATTTCTAAAGAGTATTTTTGTATCCTCTCTATGAATTCCAGGGTATCTTGTGCTTTCCCTAAGGCAGTGGTTCTCAACTCCGGTCCTCGGGACCCACTAACAGGCCAGATTTTAAGTATTACCTTGGGGAGGTGCAGACTAGAATACTGCAATCACTGAGCAGCAAATGATATCAGCTGTGATGTATTCAGTTATCCTGCAAACCTGGCCTGTTAGTGGGTCCCGAGGACCGGAGTTGAGAACCACTGCCCTAAGGTATGTTTCATATGGCAGCATGAACAGCAAGCTTTGAAAAAGCATTTGCGGAGCTTTCAGCAAGCTTTCTTGAAGCTTTAAAAGTACCATTCAGCTCCAGTTTGTAAATGTTGAACACAGACCCTAATGGAGGTGCTGATTGCCACTTTAAACAAGCTGCTAGCAGGCTTTGAATGCCTGCTAGCAGCTTGTTTAACCCCTTCGCTGCCAGGTCTGTACAACTGCAGCCACCAGGATTGTGTGTAAAACTGACAGGCAGTTGCATTTGGGCCCACCCCGGTACCGGCACGCCCACCATGTAAACTGGGCTCTACTCATTGCAGGTCAGGGGAGAGAGAAGAACTGATTCATATCCGCTCTCCTTCCCTTCTTGCTGTGACCCAGAAAGCGACATGTATGATGTCACTTCCGGGTCAGCCTCTCCTTGTCCCGGGCTAGCATAGCCAGGAAGGGATGTATTTCAATGTGATCTGCAATACATTCAGTGGAGCCCAGAGGACACATGCAGGGTTTTTAGACCCTGCATGTCTCATTAAAGAGAACCTGTCACCTAAAAATCAACACGTATGTGATGAAAAAATGACAGTTAAGCATAAATGTATTTTTTTTTTGCAAAAAAAAAATAAAGTTGCACCCACGCACATAAATCCCACCCCTCCCCTAAGAAAATGTTGAAGCCCCCTCACCTCCACATATACGAACATAAACGCATGCGTCGGGGGGAGTCTACGCATGAAAATGTTGATCATACACATGTTGCTTATCGCCGCGCACACCGGAGTGAGAGCATTAATTCTAGCACAAGACCCCCTCTGTAACGCTAAACTGATGACCTATAGGGGGCTTTTGAAGCATCGCCTATAGAAAATATAGGGTACTGAAGTTTGTTGCCATTTCACGGGCGCACACAAATTTAAGGTTTGACATTTTGGGTATCTATTTACTTGGTGTAACCTCATCTTTTATATTTTACCAACAATATGAGTAGTTTATTTCGTTTGTTTGACCTAAGATGCCCTTTAGTGGTTTTTTTTTTACTGAAATTTTGCATTTCCCTGACCGTTGCAGTAATATCAAGTGACATAAAAAAAAAAATCGGAACTATCACTATTTTATTCTCTAGGGGGTCTGATTTCAGAAAATATATAATGTTTGGGGATTTTATGTAATCTTCAGGCCTAAAATGATTTTTAAACGTGTGCAATAAATGAAAAAATGGCTTTGGCAGCAAAAAGGTTAAAGTGACAGCCAGCACTCCATTTAAGATATGTATAATATTTTCAAACAGGAGCTGATGGGCAACTTTAAGGTATAGAGAAAACTGCCTGAGGCTTTCTTGAAAGTTTCAAAAGCTTGCTGTTCACATGTCTTATACAAGCCGCTGAAGTCTGTATGAAACTGGCCTGAGAGTATTGAATGTGTATGGGTCATTTCACACGGGCGGTCCGCTTGGCAGAGTCCACTTTGCTCAGTGGAGGATGGATCCACTGATCCCCGCTGAGCAGATGGATGACAGGTATGTCTCTGCTCACTGTTCGGAGATGGAACTATCAGAGCCCCACTGTCCTCTATTGGAGGTCGGTCCGCCAGACGGATGGAAAATAGGGTCGCTGACAGGATTGGATCGGATAGCAGCGGGTGTCAGTGGGCATGCGCCGCTCCATACGGGTGAATAAAGGCTCAGATCAGGTCCACCTGAAAAACAGGACAGGTGGACCTGATCAGAAAGCCGTGTGAAAGGGGCCTAATTGAAATGGAAAGGAAAACTGGACGCCCGCACTCCATGCAACACCTTTATTGAAGATTCTGATTAAAATCCATATAATCACATCACACTGGAACACAGTAGGCAGAATCAAATGGCTGACATGTTTCACACCAAAGTTGGGTGCTTATTCATAACCTAAACTCTGCAACCGATTGCCCAGATATATATATATATATATATATATATATATATATATATATATATATACCTGATGTAATATGGGCACCAATCTGATCCGTGGATCTTCAAAAGTACCACCTCCCGGCAATCAGGTGCAGCATTAAGCAAATTGTACACCTAAGGCAATCAATGAGCTCAAAGGAGAGCAGCTGCCTGACAACAATGTCAGGCGGCTCCCATTCACCCTGCGATCAAGGATTGCCAACAATTACAATCAGTTTCACTGAACATGCAAAACATCAGTAAAGATAAAATCCACTATATGCAAAACATTTATACAAACGTATTGACACCGCGTATAAAAAAAAACTTTCATACATGTGCAAAATGTAATAGCCCATGCGGATCCAGGGTAACAAAAATGCCATATAGTTCATTTCAATTAGAATAACCGTTCTTATCCTGCTGAAAAAAACATGCCGCGCTGCCACTGATCACCTTTTGAAGTATTGACAAAACAGCAAAAAGCAATATACAGCCGTGTTCAGATCGTGAATTAGACACCAAACGGAAGTCCTGCTGCCATAGACCATTAAGAGGTTGTAACCAGGAAGAAACGTAAAACACCTGGTGATCACAAGAATGTGAAATAAAAATATAACAATATATAAAAAATATATATAGACATATAGACCCCTTTTATTCCGTGGATCTCTTCCCGTCAAAGGAAACGTCCCCGTCCCCCCACGCAATATTTTGCATGGGAAGAAAAAGACACCCCCCCCAATAAAAAGAGAGCCACAGAACGAAAAATTACTATCTAACTAATAGCAAAGGGAATGGATAATTCACAAAAGGGGTTAGTTACTAAGATTACATAATATATCATGCCATTGTGGGTAAGTATAATCGTACAATGAGGTGAACTTCACATACATATAGACAAAGCTATAGTGTTGAAGAAATAATGCTATAGTATTAAAAGATAATATTTAGAGATGGTATCCGGGAAAAGTATCTTTGAAAGCCAACCCCACAAATGAATTAAGTTGAAATGGGAAGTAGATATATACCCATATTCTGATTATAAAAAACAATCAGGCCACTTATTTGTTAAAAATTAACATGAAAACATCTCATGATAAAATATATACTATTCTGTAGTTCTAATGCAATGAACCCCACAATTAGTAGTAGCATAACTGCATGTAATCCTATAGATGATAATATAATAATAAAAATAATAGAAAGATAATTGATAAAGAGACTGGGACAAACTGCTGACCATAATTTATACTCCAGCTTGGTGAACTAGGAGCCTTGACACCCCTTGTCATTATTGTATACATCCCCATAAAGATGTTAATTACTAAAATGTCCAGCTATTACCAAATCAGGGTTCCTATTATTATCGGCCAAAGACCGACAATGCAGGAACCAATACCATATGTATAAAGGTCCCGTGGGCATGGGGAGGTGGCAGGCCACAGGGAGAGTGGAGACCACTTACTCGTAAAAATGGTAAACGTCCCACTCAAAGCTTAACCCTGCTGGTATTCATGTGTTCAGATAGAATATCCAATAAACCTCTCTTTTACACAAGGTGCCAAATTTGTCACCTCCCCTAATAGCCATGTTAATCTTCTCCATACCCTGTATGACAAAGGAAGACACATTTTTTGGTGGTGATTAATCCAACGTCAGACCACATTCATGAGATGATCCTTATCAATGTCACGTAGGTGGTCTTGCAGACAATCCCTCAACCTACAGGTAGTCCTGCTGTTAGTTTATAAAAGATCTAATTGGGAATAATCTGTTGTTGGAAGCTGAAAGAACAGAATCTCATTTTTTAATGAAATGGCAATAAGAACATGTTTTTGATCTACAACCAAAGGTACCTCTAAAAGAAAGCCGGTTAATAGATGTTTGTTGGCTTCTAAAGAGGCTGGGAGATGACCGTTGACCTAAGGTAGGGGCCTCTCTAGGAACCACCCGGATGCCTTTAGTTAAAATGCGGGAATAAATGGGATCACTAGACAAAACCGGAAGATACTTGATGATGATTAGAGTTGAGCGAACTCGAACTGTAAAGTTCGGGTCCGTACCGAACTTTGGGGTGTCCGTGACCCGGACCCAAACCCGGACATTTTAAAAAAAAGTTTGGGTTCTGGGTTCGGGTATTTGATCCCGCCTGTTGAATAGCTGCAGGGCAGCCAATCAACAAGCGTTTAACTGGTTTGCCCTTAGAAGCCATCACAGCCATGCCTACTAATGGCATGGCTGTGATTGGCCAGTGCATCATGTGACCCAGCTTCTTTATAAGCTGGAGTCACTTAGTGCTGCATGTCACATGCTCTCTGGGTAGTGTAGGGAGAGGATGCTGCCGGCGCTGTGAGGGACAGATTGCAGATATAATAACATTTCATCCTGCATTACAGAACGATCTGATTCTGGACTAGGTAGAGATTACTACTACTACTACTTTGAGGGACAGATTGCAGATCTCATCCTGCATTACAGAGCGATCTGACTGCACTAGGTAGAGTCTACTGCTTAGAGGGACAGATTATTGTTCTAAAATCATCTTCTAGCTCTATAGGGTCAGGTTCCTGCTGGTGCTGTAAGGGACAGATTATTGTTCTAAAATCATTGCCTACTTCTATAGGGTCAGGTTCCTGCTGTTGCTGTAAGGGACAGATTATTGTTCTAAAATCATCGCCTACTCCTATAGGGTCAGGTTCCTGCTGTTGCTGTAAGGGACAGATTATTGTTCTAAAATCATTTTACTTCCTTTTGCAGCCCTCTAGCACTTTCCAGGACTTTTTTACAGTAATTTTTGTGCCGAAAAGTTTGGGTCCCCATTGACTTCAATGGGGTTCGGGGTTCGGGTCAAGCTCGGGAACCGAACCCAAACTTTTTTGCGAAGTTCGGCCGAACCCACCGAACCCGAACATCCAGGTGTTCACTCAACTCTAATGATGATCTTTCTAATATCATTAAATTCGGAACTATAGGGGATAGAGAAAACCAGTATATATAGTGAGCCTAATTGCTGAGCCTTCCTATTAGGACTTGGTGTTATTCTCAAGCAATTTAGATCTAGGTGTCTTTAGGGCTTTATCAAAGGCTCTCTGTAAAAGGGGCCTAATGCTGCTGGCAACCATTGACTAAGACTCCATACACACTATTAGATTTTCTGCAGATTTTTGTCTTCAGATTTACCAAAACCATATAATATGAGCTCAAACCTTAAAAGTTTAATTTTGTATGCAATCAGGCACTACATAGGTTTGGTAAATCTGAAGGAAAAAAAATCTGCAGAAAATCTAATATGTGTGTATGGGGTCTTAAGCCTAATGCCTTTTATTCAAGGTATTTTAGATGGAAATCATTGCAGCACTGGTGCTGTCAGGATGTATATGTTCAACCAAGTACTGCTTATAGAGTACATACACATGAAACTACTCACATTTTATTAAGCCTGGTACACGCTATGAGTTTTTTCCTGGGTTGAGCGAAAAAAACTGTCAGCTCTGGTCAGAGCCGCTGTACTAACAATCCTACCTTAGTACAGCGATCTCCCCCCGCTGAGCTTTGTGTTTTGACAGGGGCAAAGTTGGTCAGCTGCTGGTTTTCTAGCATGCTCGTTCGACAGAAGCCAGCCAAACGGCCGCCTTCTGTCGGACTGGCTGTCATACAAATGGGTCAAATGTGGCCCGGCATTTGGTCTCTGTGTACAGGGCTTTATAGAAGGGCAACTGAATAACTGGGCTCCAGAAATCACTATGCGGCCCACAATAAATATCTAAACTCTTAAGTCAAGGTTTTTATACAAAATACATTGCACAAGGGAAGGTTTTCTATAAATATCATTTTTTAACTATATTCAAATGCAAAACTCACATGCTTAAAAAGCGGCAATTTTCTGTTCAAGGAATTTTCCTGTTCCAGTACAATGGGTAATACCAGATTTACATAGACAGCTGATCCTAATTAGTCTACTAATAGGCCTGAAAGCAAATAATATCAGGAGATCTTAATTAAAGAATTACTAACGCTATTCAATGTAACTGCCTTGGGGGACTTGTAACTACAACTTTCCTAGTTCCAGCATAAAAGGCTTTTGTATTAAAACATGTTATGTTGTGCCCTCTAGTGGAAAAAGTGGAAAATGCAATAGCTTTCTTTTTCCTATTGTAGCATCCCTTTCCTATTCACTAATATAATTCCAGATTTATTACTCTTCAGTGATTTTGCAAGACTGCATCTAAAAAATAACAAATGTCACTTTGTTTGGCTTGTCCTATGTCAGTAGGTGACATGTCTGGGGTTTTTGTCATCATAGCCACATTCACCCAGAAGCTCTGGCTATGGCTTTTGATGTGAACAACCATCCAAGTTATTTAGTTGTGATCTGTTGCATCAGGGTTTTAATTAGCATAGGTTAATATTTTTCATCTAGACGTCTGCAAATTAAGAAAAAAAAAAAAAACAAGGAATGCCGCATTTAAAATCAACGTAAGCTCCTCCAGGCGTTCCTGCTTCTCTAATTACTATGTCATTTAATTAGATTAATCTTAAAAAACCATGACAATGCTTACATGAAAAATGAGGTTAGAATTTAAATACCAGTAGTCCACCTTTTCTTCACGTACATTGCAAAAGCAGGTGAGTAATAGAACACCATTCTGTGTTCTCAGCAGTCCCTGTAGGAGATTATAATAACCATAGCTAGCTTTAACATGCTGTCATTTGCACATAATAACATGGTGTAGAAAGCAATATTTCATAGCAACAAACTACATATTACTTTTTATTAGACTAAATGGTAGCTCTGGGACATTTTTCTCTCTCCATCATTATTTTAAATGATTCTTTTAACACGGAGCCTCAGCGGCATACAGTAACCCTTAGTAGTGTGGCCATGTAGACCATGTTAGGTAGTCATTTCTGAATTTACACTCAGTGGTCACTGTATTAGGAGCATAGGTGCACATTAATGTGAATGGAAAATCAAAATGAATCCATATTCCAAACGCAAATCATTTGCACTTTTTACCAACTACAGCCTCTGGAGGTTACAGACAATGGTAAAAAAACGCCTAGTGAGTAATAACTCTGTGGGGAAAAATGCCTGGTTAATGAATGGGTCTGTTTTTTTTTTGGTTTACCTCTGAATCTTTTAACCACTTGTGCTCCAGAAAATGTGACCCCCTTCATGGCCAAGCCATTTTTTTGCTATTTAGCACTGCATTACTTTAACTCGCAATTGCATGGTCATGCAACCCTGTACCCAAACAACATTGATCTAATTTTTTCCCACAGATAGAGCTTTCTTTTGGTGGTATTTGATCACCTCTGGGTTTTTTTATTTTTTTGCGATATAAAGAAAAAAGGCCAAACATTTAGAAAAAAACTCCAATATTTTTTACATTCTGCTACAAAACATAGCCAATAAAAAATGTAAAAAAAAATTTCTTCATAAGCTTTGGCCAAAATGTATTCTTCTACACACGTTTTTAAGTGTTTGAATGTTTTTACAGCTGAAAAACGTCCAAAATAACCCTCAGGTCTTGGGGGTTTTTTTTACAGTTCAAAAACGTCAGTGCTAAAAACAGCTGATAACAGCCTATGTGTGCATGAACACATAGGAGAACACGATGAAGGGGTTATTGACTGTAGAAAAAAACCGTCTGCAGCTGAAAACAGCTGCTGAAAAACAGTCTAAAAACATCCTGTGTGTATGAGGCCTAAGGATAGCTAATGAGCAGAATAAGTTTGGCAGATCACAATTACTGATATAGATAATGTACCTATCTCAGTAATAAAACTTTTTTTTTGTAATATTTTTTATTATAAAAGTAAAAGGGCAAGATAAAACAAGTGCGATATTTGACACAGTTTTCTATCAACTAACACATCAATATCAGATCGAATGGATGTAGTAGCAATTCTCAATGAGTTCTCAAGGTGCTCATCAGATATTATGGTTCTAATATTCTCCTTCATGTGCATCATCCTTGACCATAGTTGCTCACGAATATAGGTGCTGCCAAAAACTGATGACATGAATAAGGCATGATTGTGAAGAGTGGGATATTTTTCTTTGGGAAAATGAAACTTATGTAGCCAATAGCCCCCTTAGGGGTGGCTGGTAGATGTGGTTCACCTGTCTCTCTGCCCTCAATCACACAATTTTCCTTGCATCCAAAGTCACGGAACAGGCCTGTACTTTGTTTTTGTTGTTTTATTGAGGGGATAAACTTGGATAGGGTAGGGACGACTGTGGAATGCTCAAAGATTAGAGATATAGGACCAAATCTATATAGACTCCTCTTCCTCCAGCACTGACACGTGCTGACCATTCCACTCCTTCACTTCTCTCCTGCACAATGCTTGTTTCTTCACCGTTGGGCCCAAAAGGAATTTATTAGGTCTCCATTCCTCTTCCTCCACCCTAGCTAGCACATGGTGAGGCCTGCACTGTCAGCAGGACCTCTGGACTGCCCGTTACAGGCATGGGCCACGGACCCTCAGATTGCAAGGCCATGGGCCCTCAAGGTGTAGCTAAGTACAATTGTGCTAGCCAGGTTCTGATGGACTACTGCTCCCAGCTAGGGTTGCCACATCATCCATTTAATCCAGGACACATATTAATTACACCGGTTCTGTGGCTGATTAAGGTGGTAATTTCACTGCGTGCCTTATTTTCATTAAATTAGCCTCAAACCCAGTGTAATTCATATGTGTCCTGGATTAAAGGGATGATGTGGCAACTCTACTCCCAGCCCATCATCTAACAGGCCACTCCAGCCTACCTCACTGTCCAGCGACACTCCTTCCCTTGACTGGCTCCTCCGACTTCCAGCCTTTCTGTCCAGCTCCCAGGGTCAGTCACTCACCGACACCAGAGTATCCTTTAAAGAGTCCATCAATAGTCTTTCTGTTGGTCTCCTGATCGTTTGTGCTGCTCCAGGATCCAACTCTTCTCCTGGCTACACCCAAGGCACTGGGCCTCAAGGTCCCCCCCCCCAGACTGGGGGCTCCCTGGTGAGGCCTTCACAATCTCAGCTACATCTCTCCTCTTCCACCCGACACTCTCCTCCTCCAGCTGGGCAGACTACAATACTTAAGGAGGCCTGCCCCCCTGCCAATCCAGGTTGGGGATTGGTCAGGGCTCCTTAACATACTTCAGAAAGTAACACCTCCTCATCCATCCCCTTTTCCAGAGCCTTCTGGGGAAACTAAGCAGATGAGTAACCAAGGCGTGTTCCTTCCTGCAATCTCCAGCTCTTCTTGGGCCACTCCGACTACAAAAAGCACCTATTACTATGGGGGCGCTACACTTCTAAAAGTCCAGTAAAGACACACTGTCAATTTTTTTTTTTGCTATGTGCAAACGCATTTTTGCAAATATTTACCAAAAATAAAAACATTTTTAAGTAGGTTTACGATTGTGTTGGCCCTTTCACATGGGCTTTCCAATCAGGTCCACCTGTCAGTTTTTCAGGTGCATCTGATCGAATACTCCATTCACTCCTATTGAGCGGTGGATGTCAGCAGTGACGTCCGCTGACACCCATTGGTCCCTGATCCGATCCTGTCCATGAGATCTAGATGGATAGTGACCCTATTTTCCATCCGTCTGGTGGATGGAATTGAATGAAAAGGACAGGCGGTCTATTTTCATCTGATCTTCCCATAGCACAGTGAGCCGAGACAGACCTATCATCCGCCTGCTCAGCGGGTATCAGCGGATCGATCCCCCACTGAGCAAGCATAGTCTGCCAGACAGACCACCCGTGTGAAAGGACCCTTGGGCTGCATTGATGGCCATTTGGGGCCGCAGTTTGGATACACCTGGTGCAGAGCAGTGGTTCTTAACCTCAGTCCTCAAGTACCCCTAATGGCCCTATTTTGGGAACTTTCCTAAGATAAAATAGCTCTTATAAAAACCATGTCATTGATATTGATTTAAAGCAGCTGTGCAAAGTAAAGGAAAACCTGAAAACATGGCCCGTTGGGGGTACTTGAGGACTGAGATTGAGAACCACTGGTGTAGAGCGTATTCAGTCTGGCTGTGTGTACACAAACAAGAATTTTGTGCATCCTGGGAACATGTAGCCTCTTTCTGCAGCTTGATGCAAGTATATCTAGACATAAGAGAAGTGGATCTAGGACGTATATTTTATTTATTTCAGGTACTTCTATAGCGCTGTCAATTTACGCAGCGCTTTCCTTGTATATTGTACATTCACATCAGTCCCTACCCTCAAGGAGCTTACAATCTAAGGTTCCTAACTCACATTCATATATATACTAGGGCCAATTTAGACAGGATCTAATTTACCTACCAGCATGTCTTTGGAGTGTGAGAGGAAACCCACACAGGCACAGGGAGAGCATGCAAACTCCAGGCAGGTAGCGCCGTAGTTGGAATTCGAACCAGGGACCCTTTTGCTGCAGGGTGAAGGTGCTATCCACTACACCACTGTGCCGCGTATATAGTGTTTTTTTTTGTTTTTTAATACTTCCCAGATGAGTTTCTCCTACATAAATGCAGGAGGCCATATGCAGAGACCAAACAAAGATTTTAGGATTAGTATGGGAAGTTCCTGCCCTGTCTGTGCTCAGTAAAATATATTAAAACGTAAAAAATAGTCCACAATAGCTACCATATAATCAACAATATCTGCTATAACAAATGACCGAGCATAACAATAAAAGTTCATAAAATGCTGTGTGATTCTTCAATATGGTGACGATTCCTTGAAGCTGGGTTCACATATGAACCGCATGTGACTCACAGCAGGGGTCTGGTGCGTTCTGGTTCACTGTTTCAGGTCCGATTTCAGCCCGAATTTTGGGATGAATTCGGACCTGAAATGGACCAAAAGTCGCACAATGTTTTTGTGCAAATTCGCACCGGACCTGCTGCGGTGATCTATGAACCGGCTCCATAGAGAGCCGGTCAAAATCTCCTGCCATTGCGAATTGGATGCGGAGAAGCCGCATCCAATTCACAGTGGTGTGAACCCAGCCTCAAGGAGGCTGTAAACCTCCAGAAGACAACCCCTCCCCCCCCAAAAAAAAAACTGCACGACAAAGGCATAATGAGCTAGCATGCAACACATTATGAAATACTTACCTTAGAACAATGCACTGCAGTAGCACGGCACACCACTGACACGGCTGACATCTTTCCCAGAGTTACTTCTGGGTTTGCAGGCTCCAGCGCTGTGATTGGCCGGAGTCGCAATGACGTCACTCCTGCGCATGTGGTCACAGCACGGGCCCTGAAGATACGGCACGAGCGGGGCCGTTCCTTCAGAGTGCATGCTCCGATGATGTTGGTGTCAGCGTATATAATAAATCTTTTCTAATTAGTGCACGTTTAGCAGATATTTATAGTACCTAGAGGTAAGCCTTACTTTAGGCTTACCTGTAGGTACAATTAAAGAGGAAGACTTTACTTCCTCTTTAACCGATTCCGGACCGGTTCGCGTACTTTTACTGCTGCAGGGTGGCAGCGTATCGTGAACAAATGGCGATTCGCGTATACGCGCCTAGCGGCTGCACGCTCCATAAGTGTGCACGCGGGTCGGGCGGACTCCATGTCCGCTGGCGACCCGCGATCGCCTGGTACACAAGAAAAGTGGGGAACTGCTGATGTAAACATGGCGGTTCCCCGCTATGTCAGGCGGCATGACAGTGCTCTACTGATCCCAGTCATTGGGATAAGTTAGATCTGTCATGCCCCTGACAGCCCAGCCCCCATACAGTTAGAACACACCTAGGGAACACAGTTAACCCCTTGATTGCCACCCCTGCAGGTTCACCCCTTTCCTGCCAGTGACATTTATACAGTAATCAGTGTTTCTTTTTAGATCTGATCGCTGTATAAATGTCGATGGTTGCAAAAAGTGTCAAAAATGCCCAACAAAAGCATTTTAATCAAATAAATTTGAAAAAAATTTAAAAATGTGGTTTAACCACTTGCCGACCGTGTAACGTAGTTACACGTCGGCAAGTGGCACCCATTGTTGTGGGAGGACGTTATATAACGTCCTCCCACAATCGCGCTCCCGCGCGCCCCCTGGGGCGCGCACCTGGGAGCATCCGTGACCGCCGGGTCTATGAGACCCGGCGCATCACGGATCCCGGTAAATGGCCGCTTGGAGCGGCCGTTTACCATGTGATCGCTCCGTCAAATGACGGAGCATCACATGTAAACAAGCCGGCGGAAGTGCCGGCTTGTCTCCCCCCTCTCCGCACCGATCGGTGCAGTGTGACAGGGGAGGGGGGAGAGGGGGGAGAGAGGAGATGCAGCGGTGCTGTGGGCAGGATCTGAAGTGCCCACAGCACCGCTATGTGACAGGCAGGGACCCCCCTCATCACCCATACACACTCATACACAGTCATACACAGTCATACATGCCCACCCATCTGTCACACATACATACATGCCCACCCATCTGTCACACATACATACATACATTCCCAC
>BLSH010171408.1:542771-571606 GCA_018402905.1 Glandirana rugosa
AAAGGAAGTCGAAAAGATCAAAAGCAGAGAAGATTTTTGTATAATAATCATATGCAAAAAAAAACACGTCTGGCCAAGATCACACAAACATCCTGAAGTCGTTTCGGTAAGGGAAAATTGACGGTAATACACGACCGTCAGTCGCAAGGATACATACGACACTTCGTGGTACCACCAATTTTTGGTTACTAAAAAATTTTTTTTTTAGTTTGTTTTGTGAAAAAAAAAAATTAAATTGGTGAACTGTTGACCCGTGAATTTGGGGGAAGGATTGGTCTGGTTAAAAGTCGAAAGTCACGAGAGTGTGAAACTTACTGTTAATGAGTCAGTATGATGTGACATGGGTTTACTTTAAAAGCAGGAAAAAAAGTGTGTTTATCTCGAAAGAAAACAGTGTAGTATGACTGAGTAATTGTCATTCAAAGTGTGAGAGCACTGAAAGCTGAAAATTGGTCTGGTTAGGAAGGGGGTTTAAGTGCCCAGTTGTCAAGTGGTTAAATTAAAAAAAAAAAGTGTTTTGTTTGATTTTTTTTTTAAAAAATCATTGGTTTTTAACCACCATGGTGCTTCACAGCATACATAGGAACGCTGACTGCCAGCACATAATGGCAGTTAAAAGGGAATGGCTTTGCTGAAGTCCTACAAACACACTAGAACCGGTCTGCACAAAAAAAAACGTATACTAATAATATGTTTTTAGAAGAGACGAAAACTAGAAAAGCTGAAGGAAAAGCACACGAAGCCAGCGAGAACATAAAAATGTCCTGGAGGGAATTAACTCCATTATCCAAGTGCTGCAGAACTGCATTGCCAAGTAATAAGCCATCATGTTGTGGCCACTGTGGTTTTCCTTTTCATAGCTAACATTTGAACTTGATTAAAGCAAAACGATTTGGTCTATAAGTTCCACCTGTTCAAAGAATCATTTTCTGTGTCCTCACCCTCCTGCCTGCCTCTACAAGTGGAGTCCTACCTTATCTGACTCCGCCAGGCTTAGTCTGTTCCACGCCTAGGCTTATAGTCTTTTATTGTCTGGCCTATTTCCATAGCTGGATGGTTTTTGCATTCCTTATGACTTCTATCACTTAATACATCATAGATGAGTCTTCTAATGCAAGCTAAATGCAAGCATTGCAGATATAGAAAACCCGTTTGAAGAAGTGGTGCCATTAGCTTCATCCACTTCTAATGCACTTAGGTTATTTTTACATTGATTGACTTCGAGGTTTCAAGTTTTTTTTTTTTTTCGGTTTGTAAATGGTGTTTAAAAGCATAGTGTGTGTCTAGGAAGAAGTAGCCTGCATTGATCTGATAGAGCTACTTGTGCTGATAGTTGCTTCAAAGAGCATGTACCAGGTTTAATTCAGCACTGCCACCTGGTCTGCTTCGTTAGCTAATTAGATCTACCAAAGTGCAGATCTGAAACCCATACCACATTCCAGTGTCTGCCGATCCCTTGAGTATTTCTGAAATTTACATTCTAATCTATCAACCATCACAAAGTTTTTCAGCCTCGTTATTCGTATTTTAATCGACGTTCATTTGCAGTAACCGTTAAGTGTTCAGGATTGCTTTTTGTAACCTTGTTAGTAGGCTGTTGTGGCAGATATATTGGATTCACTGACTTTGATTTAGCTACTACTGCATTCTAGCACAACAGATTTTCATGACTAATCCTCAAAACTAAGCTGCAGAACATTAATGGATTGATACTGTCAGTCCCAATAGTTCTGATTACTGCAGGATAGACACGATTTTTGGACCCTGAAAAGAACAGAGCTTAACTTTTGGAGGCAATCTGGATAGATGTCCTTAAAGGGAAAGTAAAGTGTACTTTCTGAGAGTCGTTTTTTTCAAGTGGTGCAAGGTCTGCTTTTTAGGTGGCCCCGGTCCCCCTGTTTTGAAAGGGTAACACAACATTAAACAAAATACCTATAGGGGGGTAAAAACAGATAATAAACCTACCTTGCCCCCAGCTTTCCTGGTGCAGATGGTGATGTCACCCTACCGATGAGATCCCAGGGAATCAAATCTGACAAGAAGATGTGTCAGCACAGTGTTAGGGCCTCTATATTCCCCAGATCTCACTGGAAGAATGGGGCACCTTCACCTGGGCATTGCATGAAGAATGGCAGGCAAAAGGTAAGTATGCTTTCTAACTTATCCATACAGTTTTTTTTCTTTATATAATTTCAAGTATATATATATATATATATATATATATATATATATATATATATATATATATATAGTGCCAATAATTTACACTGTGCTTTATATATTGTACATTTACATCAGTTCCTGCCTCAGGGAGCTGACAATCTAATGTCCCTAACTCATATGCATATAAACACATACTAGAACCATTTTAAACAGGAGCCAGTCAACCTACCAGCATGTTTTCAGGGTGTGGAAGTAAACCAGAGTACCCGAAAGAAACCCACAGCAGCAGAGGAAGGACTGAAAACTCCACGCAGGTAGTGTCCTGGTTGGGACTCATATTGAAGACCCTAGTGCTGCAAGGTAGCAGTGCTAACCGCTAGGCCACAATGCTGCTTTTTATTATGGGGGAGGAGCTCTTCAAAACAGGACCTTATATTGCAGCTGCGGGGTTCCATTTTAACTACTTCCCACCCTTGCTATATTCAATATATGGAGCCATTCTCTAGTTCTGGGAGGGCATCCAATCACAGAGGCCCTTTACCATGTGATCACTGCGTCCAATCACAAGTGATCGCATATGTAAACACAACAGGTGTTTGCCTGTTAATGGCTCTCCTTCCCTCACACAGAGACTGCATGTGAGGGGAAGGAGAACCGGATCTGTAAGGGGAGCAGTGAGTACAGTTTTTTTACAGTGATACACAGTGCCTTGATCATCAGTGCAGCCTCATCAGTGCAGCTTATCAGTGCAGCCTCATCAGCACACATCTTTGCCACCGTATTAGTGCAGTCTCATCAGTGCCCATCAGTGCAGCCTCATCAGCACACATCTTTGCCACCTTATCAGTGCCCATCAGTGCAGCTGCCTCAGCACACATATTTGCCGCCACATCAGTGCAGCCTCATTAACACACATCTTTGCTGCCTCATCATTGCCCATCAGTGCAGCCTCATCAGCACACATCTTTGTTGCCTCTTTAGTGCAGCCTCATCAGCACACATCTTTGCTGCCTCATCAATGCTCATCAGGGCAGCTTAACGGTGCAGCCTCATTAGCACACATCTTTGCCGCCACATCAGTGCCCATCAGTGCAACCTCATCAGCACACATCTTTGATGCCTCATCAGTGCCCATCAGTGCAGCTTATCACTGCAGCCTCCTCAGCACACATCTTTGCTGCCTCATCAGTGCAGCCTCATCAGTGCAGCTGATCACTGCAGCCTCCTCAGCACAAATCTTTGCCACCTCATCAGTACAGCTTATCAGCGCAGCCTCATCAGGACACATCTTTTCTGCCTCATCAGTGCCCATCAGTGCAACTTATCAGTGCAACCTCATCAGCACACATCTTTGCCGCTTCATCAGTGCCCATCAGTGCAGCTTATCACTGCAGCCTCCTCAGCACAAATCTTTGCCGCCTCATCAGTACAGTTGATCAGCGCAGCCTCATCAGCACACATCTTTTCAACCTCATCAGTGCAGCTTATCAGTGCAGCCTCATTAGCACACATCTTTTCCGCCTCATCAGTGCAGCCTCATCAGTGCTCATCAATGCAGCTTATCAGTGCAGCCTCATCAGCACACATCTTTGTGCACATCTTTGTTGTCTCAGTAAAGAATAAAAATAACTTTTATAACAGAAACTAAGAAAATAAAATGTTTTTTCAAAATGTTTGCTCTTTTTCATTTCATTTTATTTATTATTTTTCATTTCATTTATTTCATTTATTTAGCAAAAAAATATTATTTGGAGCAAGCAGTACACATTAGTAGTCATGTGCATTGCTCTATGCATACCACAAATCTCATAATCCATAGTCCATTTTAGGAGCGAGCAAGAGAGGAAGTCTGATCACAGCAGCTAAAAAAAGGGATTTGGAGGAGGTTGAGAGCAATCAAAGGAACTTTGTTTTCAGTTGGGTATACATACTGGAATAGAATTTTGTAAACCCAGAGTTTAGTGTCACTTTAAAGAAGTTTGAATGTGCCATACATTTTTAGTTGTTTGCTTCTCCCTATTATAGGTACTGTGCCAAATACAGAAATATAATACTTGAGATTACGCTCCCTGTTGACGTACGATATCACCTACGTAGGGAGTAAATTATGGTTTATTTAAGGAAGAAGTAAAGGCTGTTCTCTTAGCAAAATTAATTTTCAATTCGCTAAATGATTATGATGAAGTTGTGCGGACCTCACGTGAGAGCTAACTTTTTTTTTCCCTTACACGTGATTGGGTATTTTTTACAAAGTCAATTTTTACTTGGCTTCGTAAATAAGGTGGAACTGAGTGAAAATTTGCTTTGTAAAGTGAACATTCTCTATTTCTAATTAAATCAACCTCCTTGTTTACAGTGAGTCAGCTGAATCATTGATTTTCACTTTTAGAAGGAGCAGTATTATGCAGCATTATTAAGTAGGGAACATGCCCTGCACATGTAATGAGCAAATAAGGCTGCCTTTGTGTACATTGTATAATTACAAACTATACTATATGCAACTTTTTAAAAACATGAATACATATTAGGATTATTTACTGTATATTTTTTTACCTTTACAGTATATCTAAAAAAAATACATAAACTGTGATTTATTTCTGTTTCAAAAGGGATTTTATTGAAAAATAAATCTGAAACTGCAGAAAAATGTTTATAGAAATAGAAAACGCTGCTCCTCCCTTGCTGGCTCCCGCCATTCTGTCAGCTCCGGTGTCTGACAGTTCTTATATAGCTGTGGGGCGTGGCAATGTGGTGACGTCACCCGGAGACCCCTTCCCCCTTGTGATGTCAGGGACCCATCGTGCTGGGTCAGTGGCGTTACAAGGGGGCATGACTCTCAGGGTGACATCACTGCATGGCCATGCCCCATAGCTATATAAGAACTGTCAGACAGTGGAGCTGATAGAACGACGGGAGCCAGCATGGGAGGAGCAGCGTTTTTTTTTTCTTTCTAGCCTGTCGGCGGTGGTGGAGGAAGAATACATTGTGATTGATGTTGGAGCTGAGACGGGGGACATTCTTCATTTTTAATAAATGAGTACAATCTACCCATACTCATTCAGATGAGTATGTGGTGGTCGGAATCCGGGGGCCCCCTTTCTTAAAGAGGGCTTCCAGATTTTGATAAGCCCCCGCCCGCAGACCCCCTCAACCATCGGCCAGGGTTGTGGGGAAGAGACCCTTGTCCCCATCAACATAGGGGATATTGCGTGCATGCAGCCTGGTATGGTTCGGGGGAGGGGGCACTCGCTTGTCCCCTCCCTTTCCTGACCCGCCAGACTGCATGCTTGGATAAGGGTCTGGAATGGCTTTGGGGGGCCCATGCCATATTTTTTTCAAAGGTTCTTTAGCCAGCAATTTTTTTTTTTTTAACATTCAGCTGTCAGCGTGGAACTTCCGCTGACAGCTGATGACTCATTGGTTGTTATAGACGGGGCAGCTGGCTTCCCAACCCGCACCTTAGCAACTAGCTATATACAGTGTATTTAAAGGGGAAATTAAAAAAAAATGCAGAATATATTAAAAATGCAACACTTTCTGGTGCGACTCCATTGAAGTCTATTCCACACAAAACGCAATCTGCTGCGGGGAAAAAAAGATCCCCAACCCTTTCCAAAAATGCATAGATGTGAATGTGTACCATAGGAACCCCTGTTAAATGTAGTGTAGTGTGTTTCTGCAAAACTGAAAATGCACAAAAAAGCGCACAGGTGTGAACGTAAGGTCACTGTATAGTGCCTGGGTACCCGTGACCATAATACAACCACAATAGTGCATATTGTAACATGGTGGATTATACTGTGTTTTATTGAATCACATCTGTTCATTCATATTTATTTTTCCATTTCCCAATCAGTCCAGTGTCCTTATCTTACCCTCACTTATGATGAAGGTGATTTGAGATGTGTGTTCAGCAGTGCTTTTAAGAATGCATGGTACTGCATTGCACTTAACCAGTGGTGGCCCATTCATAGAGGGCGTACGGTCACCCACCCATCCATGCGTCCAGCCCCCTGATCTACATATCAGGGCACCGGACTATGGATTCCAATTGGGGGGTGGTTGTTTTGAAGCACCCAATTAGAGCCCGAGCCTCTAATAGGCTTCAAAAAAGGGTGGGCTCGGGGCGCAGAGCACTGTGCCCCGATCCCACCCTGTTGTGTGACGATGGCGAATTAATTTTCGCTATTTTCACACTAAAGTTCCTTTCCACCAATCAGAAGGGAAGGTCGCGAGACCTGTTTCCTGATTGGCCAAAGCGTCAGGCGATCCTATTGAATGCCTAGCGCTTTGGCAAAAGAGGAGACACACGGCGGAGAGGATACACGCGGAGCCGCAGGTGCCTGCACTTCAGAAAAGGAGGAGAGCCCCGCCACACCAGTGGGTAAGTGCCGCTGGAGTGCCTTTGGGGGTACTGTTAGCACTGTGCCGCCGGGGGGTGGAGGGAAGTATTGTGCTGTCTCAGTGCTGTGCCACCGGGGGGCGGGGTGTGCATGTTTGCCGCCCCCCCCCCCACACACACACCAGTTGCCACTGTACTTTAATGTGTGTTTTTGCACATTGTGGTAACGCGTGTGTTACTGCAAATACATTGTATGAACGGCCCTAATAAATTCACAATGCCCGTATCCAAAACAAAGTGTTTTGCACTCTCTGCTGATCTAATTGTCAAATGTTGAGTGATCTAGACTTCTCGTTAAGTCAGATGTATTCAGTAAACCAGTACAGAGAGTAGCACTCATAGTAAGCAGTTTTTTACCGATATGGCTTTATTAAAATTAGATATCAGGGCGCCGAACTATGGAATCCAATGGGGGGGTATTTTTTTTGAAGCACCTGATTAGAGCCTGAGCTTCTAATAGGTTTCAAAAAAGTCGGGTGCAGAGCAGGGCGCCCTAATCCCACCCTGTTGTGTGACAATCGCAAATGAATTTGGCTTTTATATGGCTTTATTAAAATTACATTGATTGAGTACTTTAAATTATTCTGCTATATTCTTTGCATCTTAAACATATGTTTCCATAGGTTAGTGGTCAAGACAGTTTTTGTCTAAAGTTTGGACCTCCGCCAGCCAAACATTACTACACATTGACCTCTTTGCACATTTGTTGCATAATGTATTATCAGGGTGCATGCGTTGCTGTACTTGGTCCCCCATTGCATATCAGTCCAAAATGCCCATCCGCTCACCAAACAACACAGCCGACCCTTTTTTCCACCGCTCATTAAAAACAGCTGCCCCCCATTTTTTTTTTAATGCAGGGCAGGTGTTTACTGGTGTAAGGCTGGCCATACAGTATACAATTTTATTGTACAATTTTCATTTAGATTTACCTAAACCATATAGTAGGAGGTAAAACCTAACACTTTCAATTTGTATGCAATTAGGCAGGCCCTTGCGCTACAAAGTTGAAGGTAAAGCTAAAGGAAATTGAATAAGAAAATTGTATAATGTGTGGCCAGCCTTATAGTCATGTGTGTGCATGTGCATTGGAGGTCGATTTGAAATAAATGGCCACATCCCGTTAAATGGAATGCATAGTGGGTATGTGTGATGCAAATTACAATGTGTGTGTTAAAGCACATTAGTAAGTGTGAACAGGGCTTTAAATTATAGCTGGAGATTCCCTTTGATTTGCCTTATAATCCAAATATGACTTGGGCAAAGGGCACAAGTAATGGTGTATTTTCCTGTTTTGTGTCGTTGCTGTAGCCCTAAGGCTCCATTCACACTAGTGCGTTTTTTGATGCATTTTCCAGTTTGCAGAAATGCAGGGAATTTTTGTTAACATGGGTTCATATGGAACATGTTCACATCAATGCTTTTTTGTGCCTCTGCATTTTTGGAAAGGGTCAGGGATTTTTTTTCATACAAAAAGCAGCGTTTTGCATGTAATAGACTTCAATGGGCATGCAAGAAAAATGCAAGTGCTGTGTTTTTACCGCGATTTTGCCACGTTTTGCCTAGCTGCCTAGCAACAACATTTTGCCAAAAAAAAAAAAATTATAAAAAATGAAATATAAAAAAACGCAAATAACAGCAAAATTGCGGTAAAAATGCGGAAAGCACGGCAAAAAGCAGTGAAAAAATGCTGAAAAAGCAAAATCCATTGATGTGAATCGAGCCTTAGTCCTGCTGCTATTTGGTTCAAAAGGTTAACTGGCAACTTCTATTTATTTTTGTAGAGTTTGAGAAAGCACTTTTTTTTGTGTTGATGTGCTAACTTAATTTTGTTTCTTGTATAATACAGTGGGGTTGATTTTTCTACAAGAGAAGAGCGATTTTTCTCAAATTTTAATTTGCAGAGTGATCTCTCTCTACACTCTTAGTAAATCGACCCTAAAATGTAAGGTAATTGTAATGGTTTTAGTGCCCTATTGCAACAACACAGTTGAGTACTGTCCATGATAATTTGCACTAACAGTCACATTTTTAGGAACGATTCTTGCTCTGAAAATGTTAATGTTTTTAGTGCATTTGGAAAAAAAAACAAGTATCTCAGACTGTACTCAACTCCCGTGTCTAAATTAATGAGTGAACATAAATGGTATTTTATGTGTCTGTGTTTTGTATTTGACATCATGCTTTATATTAACTTCTACTTTTTTCATTTCTTTGCAGGCATGGTCCAGAAACTCGACCAGAAGTTGCCTGTAGCAAATGAGTACTTGCTGCTTTCTGGTGGTGTCCGGGAAGGAGTTGTGGACTTGGATCTTGATGAATTGAATGTTTATGCTCGTGGAACCGATTATGACATGGATTTTACCCTTCTTGTGCCAGCTTTAAAGCTTCATGACCGAAACCAACCAGTCACACTTGATATGCGTCACTCTGCTCTATGTCACTCATGGCTTAGCCTTCGATTGTTTGATGAAGGGACAATCACAAAGTGGAAAGACTGTTGTACAATTGTTGACCATATCAATGGCGCCACTAACTATTTCTTCTCCCCTACAAAAGTTGCTGACTGGTTCCACGAGTCAATCAGCATCGTTCTGTCTGAAATTCAGAAGAAACCTCAGAGAGGAATGCCTAAGGTGGAGAAGGTAGAGAAGAATGGCACTATTATATCCATCATTTTAGGTGTTGGCAGCAGTCGCATGCTGTATGATATTGTTCCTGTTGTCTCGTTCAAAGGGTGGCCAGCTGTAGCACAGAGCTGGCTAATGGAAAACCACTTTTGGGACGGCAAGATTACAGAAGAAGAAGTCATTAGTGGGTTTTATTTAGTGCCAGCTTGCTCCTATAAGGGTAAGAAAGATAATGAATGGAGATTGTCATTTGCCAGAAGCGAGGTGCAGCTGAAGAAGTGCATTTCCAGTAGCTTAATGCAAGCCTATCAAGCTTGTAAAGCCATAATCATAAAGCTTTTATCAAGACCAAAAGCTATCAGTCCATACCATCTGCGTAGTATGATGCTGTGGGCTTGTGATAGACTCCCAGCTAATTACTTAGCTCAGGAAGATTATGCAGCCCATTTCCTGTTGGGACTTATTGATGATCTGCAGCATTGCTTAGTAAACAAAATGTGCCCCAACTACTTTATTCCTCAATGCAATATGCTAGAGCACCTTTCCGAGGATACAGTGATGTTACATGCTAGAAAGCTGTCTTCTGTGAGATCAGACCCTGCAGAACACCTTCGGACGGCCATTGAACATGTCAAGGCTGCCAACCGACTCACCTTGGATCTCCAGAGGAGAGGAAGCACCACTAGCATACCATCACCTCAGTCTGATGGAGGAGACAATAACCAACCGGATGATCGGTTAGCCAAAAAATTGCAACAGCTAGTAACTGAAAACCCAGGAAAGTCTATCTCTGTCTTCATCAACCCTGACGATGTTACCAGGCCTCATTTTAGGATTGATGACAAGTTTTTCTGAGAATGTCCGATGCATTCATTAAGACTTCATGTGTAATCTGTGTGATGTCTTGTTTTTACATATCCAGCTTAGATTGGATCTGTCAAGAACAATATGAAATTTTTAATCCTGTTTGTGCAGGACTTTGCAAAATTTGAAACAGTATATTACTATTTCATATGCTGCTTTGATCATTTTTTTTTTAGGTTTTAAGGGAGAACATGAGCCTTAATGACCATTTTATGTTTGCTATTCTGTCTATTTAATTGGTTTACATGTTAAAATTCAGATATATGTTTTGGAAATAAATTAATTGCATTGGGCTTCCATTGTTTTAGGTATACATATACCAACAACTTTGGCTATCAAGCTGGGCCAATCTACAATTCCCATTGTGCCAAGTACATTTCCTGAGAGTTCTGGGTCATCAGTCTCATCAAGGCAAACTAGCTTGGCACAATAAACTAGCTTGTCAGCAAATGTTGTTCTTACAAAATGTTTTAACCATATTAAATCATTAAGCGCAATAGTGATGTCCTAAGTGCAATATAATACAGCAACCAAAGGCATTTACTGAAAGCAGGCCTTGTTTGTAAAGATATCACTTTGTACATTTATAGGAAACGTTTAGGGCTCGTTTACTTGCCCACACAGAAATCAAAGCTTGGGTACATTCAGCCTGCCCATACATGGTTCAAGATTCAAACGGTCTATGGTCGGCTTAGGCCCCTTTCACACTTATGCAACTTGTCCTGCAACTTGGGACTGCAAAGTTGCATGACAAGTCGTTATTTCCAATGAGTACCGTTCATGTTGTGCCGACTTCAAAGTAGTCCCTGCATTACTTTGGCCCAACTTTGATGCAACTTGAGGTCCATAGACTTCAATGTTAAACCCTCAAAGTCACATGCAGATCGCACCTGAATAATATAGATGCAATTTCTCTACTATTTCTGTACGACTTTGTAATATGTTTTCATTGTGCCAAAGTTGCAGAAAAGTTGGACCAAAGTTGTACTGATCCCAAATCACGGTTAAAATCACGTTGCACAAGTGTGAAAGGGGCCTTAAGGCACTGTTTACCTTTGTAAACCCTGTTTTTTTGTGGGTTTTTTTTTTTTGTTAACTTTATAGAAATGTCACAAAGTGACATTTCAGTTGTTTGCTGCAGTGCATAGAAAGGCACGGATGGTTGGAGACTTCAGGGGAACATTGGTGTGATGTGGAAAATTGCAGACATGCTGTATTTTTCACACCTCTTTGCTCCATTGTAGCGTGAATAGGGCATATAGAAAACAATTGTTTTCTGTTTGTCCTTGTGGTGACCTCCCTTTTTCAGATTTAGAAAAACACCGGTCTTCACGCAAGTGTGGACAAACCCCTGCTGAGAAAAATACACTCGCTGAAATTGTGTGACCTCTTCTTCTGAATAGGATAGTTATCTGGCTCTCATGTTGACTTCAGTGATTCGTGCCACGCTCCCAAAATAGGCAAATTAGGAGTTCTGACTTGCATGGTTGTTCAAGACAATAAAACCTATTACTATAGCTAGTTAGTATGACCATCAAGCAAGTAGAATTGTCAGAGGACAGCTGTGCTAGCATCCATTTTCTCTAAATATAGGCTTCCTCTAAGCCACATTCCCCATTTTGGCAAAAAAAACAAAAAACTAACCAGTAAAAACAATATTCATGTTATATTCTTGTGCTGCTGTGGTATTAAGAATACCAAACCAATCACACCTCCTGGACTTAGTATGTCTATGCAGTGTAACGTTGCACCAATACAGATATCGATGCTGATACTAAGCATTTGCACGGGTTCTTGTACACTCCGATACATTCTGCTAAATGAAGTCGCAAGCTGCAATGAAGTTGGAGGTCCAAAATACAATGAACCAGGGCTTACGGTTCTTCATAATTATAAATAAACTGTAATAATTTTTCAATAGTTTAAAAAAACTTTCACATGATAGGTATCAGTAATTGGTATTGGCGAGTACTTGAGAAAAAGTATTGGTACTTGGCCTTAAAAAACTGGTACCAGTGCTTCCTTAATGCATTGTGTGGATATGTAAATATGGCAGCTCTACAACATAATGGGAACATGAATAGGAAATCCAGACCAATGTTTGAGTCAGCAAGTAGCACTAGCAACAGTGGTATGCAAATCAGTTAAAAGGTATATTATTTTTTTTAAATGATCCTATAGCAAGGCCTTCTTAAAGTCAGATCAGTGAAGCTGAATTTCTGGTTGCTGTTCGTTGATGCACTTTGCACATCACTCTTTGTCTTATTGGATAAGCCCATTTGTGTTATTTTGAAAAATACTCTAAAGTGGATTTCTACTGTATACAGTAGCTTTCTCTGTAAAGTTCAAAAAAAGCTCCATCACTTAAAGTGTTACTAAACTCACAACAGTAAAATCAGTCTGTGCATGCAGTAAAGCATGCTTGTTATACTCACTGTGGAACCTAAGAGGTCAATCCTGCGCATTGTGTAAAAATGCTGCTTGATCCTGTATTCACAGATCCTCCTCTTCTTCCACTGACTCCACTGATATGGCAGAGCCTTTGGAGTCAGGCTGAACATGCTCAGTTTGGGGTGTATTGCTAGAGTTTTTTTTTGGGAGAGTGCATGTAATCAGCACAGGGCCAATCGGCACTGTCCAAACAGAGAGTCAGGGGTCCTGAATCCTGACAGGACAGCTCAGTGAAAACTCCACCTACAAGCTTTACTAAGAACTGATAGAAGTCACATGACTGTTGTATACCGCTGATGAGAAAAGGTATTTAGCAATTTATATTTACTCAAATAATTGCATTTCTGTGTACTGTGGGAGACTAGATTTAGTAAATGCAGAGTCCTGGGTTTAGTAACACTTTAAGGAACCTTAAATTGCGTAAACCGTCTCAGATCATGTATTACTGAACTGATCGTACTTTGAATTCAAAGATTTCATTCCAAAGATTTGCTTTAGTCTTAAACGTATTCACCCGTCTCCATGCTAGGTACAGTCTCACTTGTGTGGGAAGATAATATAACAATGTTTTATTTGAAATGCTAGAAGTTTTCTGACAAGATTCCACTAACATTTTGTTCTGCTGGAATGTATAGCTTGTGCAGTCTGCTTTCTTTACTGGAAGAAAAGTTCTGTGGATGTCATTCATCCTGTGCTGTGTAACGTTCTGCTTAGGTTGTCTTATTTTTCTTGCCAGTTCTGTGAAAGAAATAAGCAGTAATGGCTTACAAGAAATTCTTCTAAAGTGGCATTTCATTTTGGGTGGATGGCAGTGATTGGCAGCACACATTTGCTTCTAAAACTCTTGAGGACTTTAGCAGTTAGATCTCCCTTCTGGAGTTCACATCTCTGCCCCTTTAAATACACTAGGCCATTATGATCGCAGTCAACTGTATGTCACTTATCCCAATGCATTGTCAGAAATGAAAAATGAACCTTCCAGCAATGAAGAGGAGACTATCCAACAGTGAGCAACTTAACCTACTGGCATCCTCTAAAATCTCGGTTTTGAATAGACACATGCTTTATGTACCCGTCTTACCTTTTTTGGGAGGTCACTTAATGCTTTTATTTTATGAGCTGTAGCAGCGTCATTGAGCTTAAAGGACAAAATAAAAATTATGCAGTATATCTCTGCGCTTTTTATCTAATTAGAGACCCTGTGAATACAGTAAAAATACCTGTTGATCTCCCATAAGTGAACTCAGCTCTTAATTTCCAACGCAAAGCCTTGTTGTGGATAGAGTGGTGTCAGCCCTACCCACTGTCTTTTGCTAAACTCCCAAATCACTGCCACTGTTTTCTTGTTCACAGTATAGAGACTATTTGACTTGTAGTCAAGATAAGAACCTGAAAGGCTAAATAGTCTCTTTGAGATAACAGGCAGATAGCACAGGACAGCTACACATTTCTGACAAGATCAACAGGTAATTTTTGCACGTGTAAAACAGATATAATTAAATGTTTTCAATTGTATATTTAACAGACCAAAGGGCAGCAATTAAAGTGGTTCTAAAGAATAGCATTTTTATTTACTTAAAATAAAAAAACATGTTATACTTATCTGCTCTGTGCACAGGTACTGCACAGAGTGGCCCCTAACCTCCTCCTCTGGGATCTCCCCCTAGCACTCTTTACTGCTCCTCCTTCTCCTCCTTTGTGTCTGCCCCCATAACAAGCAGCTTGCTATGGGGGCAGATGCGTGGGCTTGCTCCTAAGCCAGGCTGTGTATGTCCATAGACATACACAGCACAGCTCGACCCCACCCCCTGCTCTGCTCACAGAATTTGATTGACACCAGCAGCCAATGGTTCCCCAGTGCTGCCTCTGTGTCCTGGGAATGCAGGGAGAGAGGATAATGCAGGGAATGTTTTAAGGTAAACTTTTTTTATGACTTTAAAACCACTTTAAGAGAAGTTCATTGTTAGGATTACATACACTTTAATGAGGCCTGTCTTGACTTCATGCGTCTTGACAAATACTCCTATAAATAATACTTTAGTCCAGAGAACGACTGCCTTCAATTTGTGTCAGAGCCATTTGCTAAAAGACTGGTAAGTGGAAAAACATGACCCTGTTAAGAAATTATAATTGTAGTCTGTAGTATTGTTGCAGTAATTGTAATCTATAGCTTTAAATAGGTGCTGAAAATGAAACACAGGCATAGACACCCTTAAAAGAACTCTAAGCAAACTTAGAAAATTAAACCTTGAAATGTATACATGACGTACCACCTATAGGCCGGGTCCTTTGTTTTCTTCTTATCTAGACATTGCAGTAGTACAGCAGCCCATCCCAGTGCTATTTGTCAGTAATCTAATAAACCGTGCTTGTCATAGAGAGCCAATACCTGACACACCCACCTTGGGCTGCTTGCCTCTAAAAAATGATGGCACTAAAGCTGGCAATACATGGATTGAAATTCTGCCAGGTCAGCAGGAACCATCAAATTTCTATTTTTGTATGGGCAGGCTGATTGTACCCAAGTTAATCTATTGGTTGACTTGGATACAACCAGCATGTTGGATTTTTCTATATATGATTAGTAACCATTGTATTCTGCTGGCCGGGAAGGCTCCCTGCGCCCACCACTGGCAGAATAGAATAGTACTGTGGGAGGCATTCCCCCATCAACACTGACTGCGTGGATGAGGGAATCTAGCCATTTTCTTTCCCTCCATCCATGGTGGTTTAATATCCTTTGTGGGTATTCAGGAATATATTTAGAGTGTTGTGCCCAGATTTAGGCTTCATGTACACTAGCAGCTCCTAAACTTGAGTTTTGGTGCTTTTGGCGTTTTTTTGCCAACGCTCCTAAACTCAACTCCATAAAAGCCTATGTGCCCATGTACACATAGAGTTTAGGAGCTGCCGCATTTAGGTGAGGTTAAACCTCCATCTCCTGAACGTGGAAGAATCGTGTTCAGGATAGGATGGTTTTGACCGCTGGCTGCGGCAAAACGCGAATCGTTGCAAATTCACAGTTTGCGCTTTTGCAGTGTTTTGTGTTTTCCCCGTGCCCATGGTCTGGGTAAGCTAGTGTACATGCAGCCTTAAACCTGCTTCGGAAGTTCCAATGTGATTGGGGAAACTACATGAAGAGGAAGCTGTTGATAGCAGTCACTCCTTCAAGGTGTTCACTTAAGATTAAGGCCCCTTTCACACTGCGGCGCTTCTAAACTGCCAGTAAAACATTTGTGCTTTTGAAAAGCTTTTCGGGTGCTTTTGATGAGCTTTCCATTCATTTCAATGGAGAGGGGCGTTTTTTTCACCGCCCTGCCAGGGCACTGCCCCAGTGTGAAAGCATTAATTGATTTTAATTGAAATAGGTTTTCGTGAGCTTTTCAGGTGCTTTTTTAAACGTTAAAGTGCCTGAAAAGTGCCTCAGTGTTAAAGGGATCTAAGTCCTAAACTGCAACCAATACCGTTTTTAATAGTTTAGATAGCATGTGGAAGGGTTAGAATATCTATTGACTATTAATTACTGCATGTCTGGGGGACGTCTAGCTTTATGTCTACTTGAGTGGTGATTGACAGGGTACAAAGGAGAAACCTCCCCAAGAAAATACAGACAGCAGCACAAAAACCTATTTTCTAGACGAGCGAGGAAGGCCTATCCCGAGATTTCATTGCTGCCAGTGCCCCCATTAGAAAGAGTTTCACTCACTTCCTGTCTAGGTTGTCAGAAGAAAAATCTCCTCTACAGGGAAACACGACAGAATTTCTAATCTCTGCAAACGCTACTAAAAAAGTTTGGGCTGCAGTTCAACTTGAAAGTAAATCTAGTTAACTTTGATTTTAGCACAGCTGTGGTGTTTGCGGAATTGCATTAGTAACTTACTGATTGCTTTCATTTTGCTGCCAGGAACTGCTGTTTAACATTTTCATCTTCTCCAAGTGTATGGTGAAGCTGCTGATTATTCTGAAACCATGCATAATCATTTTTTTTCTCATCTGTCTTGTCTGTTTTCTAATAATTCATCTCTGGTGCTAGTGGTTTTCTAAGCCAATGATAACAAACACATTTAGGATTTAGTCTACTTCATTTAAAAAGAACAGTTTTACGCTTTTTATCTGTTATTGCGCATCGACTCATTACGATAAATAAACTCTGTAGCAAAGACATGCCATTTTTAGCCCACAGCAAACAATCTTCCGCTTCATTCTCCTTATGTAGGTTAGAGATTGAAGTTCACATGGGCAGCCTCTCCACTTTTTTTATATTGCATGCTTTCAAAGTCATCCTATTGTGTATAGCTAACGGCAGTGGGAAAACAATAAATATCTAGGCAAGATAAAAATGACATACAGTATCTGGTGCAGTCTGTCTATAGCATTTTTTGTCTTTCTGATCCCTCATAACATTACAGGTTGATCCTGCCAGTAGGCCTGTTATTTTTTTCACTTCCTGTAACAGCTGTACCGCAAAATTTTGCTACAAATTTTTGTGGAAACAAACCATATACAACTTACAGACATATGGTTTTACCTTTTTTTTCTAAAAGATAGAAAAAAACTTTTGCTGTAGTTGCTCAAAGCGGTAGTAAAGTTTCCATAAGAAATGCCCCCCCCATCGCAGGTTTATGCACCACATACTCGTACATTATGACCGACATATCTACACACAGAGCACTCAAGCAAATGCACTGTCAGGGCTCTCCCTGGTTCCCGGTGCTTCCATAGTCACCTGGTCTTCCTTCCGGGTTTTGCATCTTTAGCCACTTGATTGGCCAGGCTGATGTGACGTCACTCCCGTGCATGTGTGTAGGAGTCACATTGCTGGACTACGGAGAGCAGCTCAGATCACATTACCTGCTGACAGACCGGGGGGGCATTTATGATGGATTGGACCTCTAGGATCTCTTCTATTATAAAAAAACCTGCCTGTCAGCGGACTTTTACTGCCATAAAAAGAGTTGGGTATATAGTCCATTTAAGACTACATGTCCATCTAAGACTATCTTGTCCTATAGGGTGACGACACTCCTGTGTTACTCTGTAGAAGAAACAGCGTGCTCACCTTATAACAGCAAGTGGACAAGTTACAGATCTAATGGCAGAGTCAACAAGTAACATTAAAATGTTACCATGGGACTCAGTAAAACTTGTGTTAATCCTAGTCACAGACTGCATCATATATGTCAATGTTTTAGTTTGCCCATAGTTACACTTTTAAGAATAATTCCAGGCATAGCATATTTCTCCATAATTACATTGGTCCAGCATGGACCAATGTATCTATGTATATGACATACCTGGCTGATTCCCCTGGAAGCTGGAAAGCACTGAAGGAGACGCCTCTGCTCCAGTTATCTTCACTTGTTCCTGTGTCCCGTGGCGAGCGTTTGGCTGATGCATTGTGAATACAGGAGGTTGGCTGCTCAGCACAGGTACCATTCACAGAATGCTTTGTATCTTCTGAATGAATGCAAAGATTTCTCTGATTGGGCGCGGTGGAGAGGAGGGTTGGTGATGTCATGCTCTCCACCTAGTTCAATCAGAGAATGCTTTGCATTCATTCAGAAGATGCAAAGCATTCTGTGAATGGCACCTGTGCTAAGCAGCTGGTCTCCTGTATTCACAATGCATCAGGCTGGCCAAACAGCTTGGGACTTAGAAGCAGGTGAAGATCACTGGAGTAGTGGTGTCTTCTACAGTGATTTCCAGCTGATGGGCATAGGTTAGGTATGGTATACTGTAAACATAGTTACACAGTAGAATCTAGACCAATGTAACTATGCGCAATATACAACACCTAGAATTATACTTTAAGCTTACCTAGAACACCACTGGATTATTACACTAAAAAATGCATGTTTTGTGTTGCACTCGCTGCCTACAATTTTTGTGAAGGCTCCAGATACTTAAACCAGGCTTGCCTAGTGATTCCTACTATGAAGATCTCCCACTGGCACACTCCTTTATCGGTCTCTTCCCGTTTCTCCTCCTCCTGCTGTAACTAATAATGTGTGGGCAATGCCATCCGATGTCGGGAGGGGGGGGGGTGGTGTTGCATAAAGGTGACAGCTTGAGCAGAAACAGAGCCTGAATTCATAGGAATGGATGTGTAGAGTGGGGCTCCAGTAATATAAATCTTATACCTGTTGTACCACTTACCTTAACCTAAAGTAACCTAAGGGTTAATTCACTGATCAAAATGTATGCTTTTTAGGTTTTAATTATAGGAAAATAAAGGAACAAAAGCCCGCAAAAAAAAAAAAAGAAAACAAATGCAGCCACCACATCTAAGGTTAAACTGCAACATATTACTTTTTTGTTTTTGATTTAGATTCGCTTTTAACGTAAACTTTTTTATTACATTGCGGCTTCCCAATTATTAGATGCGATGGCTGAATTTTCTTTTTCAGCTTTTTTTTTTTATTTTTATCCAGTGATCTGGCCAGTAAGTCTGTTGTTTTTCAAAAGTGCAAGATGTCCTGCAAATGTTGCAGTTAGAGTGTTGGAACAAACCATTTACCACTGACAGGGGTGCTTAAATGATCAGCTTTTATTTATTCATGTAAAACCTTTATCCCAAAAGAAAAAAAAAACTGTTGCTGTAACTGCAATAACCACAAATCTAAATTTGTTAGTACATCGAACTCTCCCCGCCACCAAAATTACTCAAATATACTCATTCCTCCAGAGTTGTGTCTCACTAATACAGGAGATGTGTTACATCACCAGGGGAAAAAAAGAAAACTAATGGAGACACCACATCTAAGGATTGGTAAGCTGCAATATATACATTTTTGGTTTTGGGGTTCATACTGCTTTAATGTTTTATGACCCTTTTATACATGTCGGAACCATTGCACAGCACCTTTTACTTACTGGGCCAAACTGTTGAGCACAGATAAAATATGTCCTCTCTCATGAGCCTTTCCATCTTCCCAGGCCATGTCATGACTGGCGCAGAAAGCTGTACTTTCACTTACATGGGGGGGGGGGGGGGGGGCAACTCCAAGAGCTGCCCTTTCTGGCTACAGAAGAAGGAAATGGAAGTTAATGCTTCACTTGTGTCTAAAATTTCCACATAATATAGCACTCAGAGTCGTAGGCATGCGCACACAGGGTGGCAGGTGTGCCTGGGCACACACTAATCACCCTGTACTGTGCAGATTCCCCCTGCTGCCTGGCTGCATAGAAAGGGGCTGGGGAATCTCTGTCCTCAGTCTCAAAAGTGAGACATCAAGGGTCTGTTTAGACTTCTGATATTTCACCAAAGCCCCACAGCCGGGCTCCTAAAAAAAAAATGGAAAAACAAATAAGATCTAATATTGGAAAAAAATAATAAAATAACGAAATTGTAAAAATGAAAATAAACTACTGACACCTATCTCTTGTGGTGCACACCCTAATGCAATAGGCTGCGCACACCTATGCTCACAGTGTTTCAGAAATATGATGCCCATTCTACGTATGCTGTGCTTGCAGTCACTATAATATAGGGGAAGTTGGCACAGACACCACATTCTCTATGTAAGGTACTGAAAGACCTCCCTGCCATTGAAGAATCAGAGATAGATGCTAATTGGTTCTATTTAGCAATTTAACTAGAATTTTATTTGAAAACAATATCCAAAAGTTTCCTACTCTCGACAAAGGTTAAAGGGTAAGTTCATATAATAAATGCACATTTTTTTGCAGGTAAAAAAAAAGAATTTATTATTTTTTTTGTTAGGGACCTGTAAAGCATTGCACCCGTGGTCATCAGTAATGCCATGGTCCTACAGACTGTCTGTGTAGCTGTCTGCCCGTACCTCTGATACGGGCAGACAGTTACACTCTGACAAGAAGCTCACTGGACTACCAAGAGTGATCAACAGCACTCTGGTAGTTCATTGAGAACTACAAACCGACAGCTGCAAAGGCTCTTGGGACTTGTAGTTTTCCCATTCACAGAGTACAGTGAATGAATGACATGGCTGGTCAGGCAGAGGCCCACACGGGCACTGTTTTTTTCAGTTTGTGACAGCTAGTGGGGGGAGAAGATCCTTCGCTAGCTGTCAAAATGGGGAGTCGGGGGTGCGGGGCCAGTGCATTTGTAACATGTTGACTATGGGTGTAACGTTACAAAAGGTGAACTTATCCTTTAATTTGCAAAGCCTGTGTGTAGAATTGCTATACCTTTGCAAGAAGTATGCATGGAAAAGGTGGACTTTGACTTTGTCCTCCCACTGTTGTCTGTCAGCCCCATTCCCTTTATTGGGGAGTTCTTTGGCACAAACCAAAATGGTAGCATGTGCTGGAATGGGAGGAGGTCACCAGAGGATCTTCAAGAGTACAGAACGAGATTCTACACACAGCCTTCATTCTCCTCCATCCAAGATGGTGTGGATGTCTTCTTTAAACACGGCTTTAACTTTGACAGAGGAGAAAGTAAACTAAACATTTTTTTAAACATTACCACATGCATTATTTGCACTAACGTTAGTTATGTCTTTTGTTGTGTCTGTCTCTCCTCCACTATGAAAATGTGCTAACTTTTTCTGATGTAGAATAAAGAGATTTTCTTTTACTGGTCCTGGTTCTCCTTTAAATATGATGTAGCGCATTGATCCTGCTGAAATGACCTGATTTTCCTCGATTGTGTATAACATGCGTGTATCATACGTCACCATTTGAACATGAAAACATATGTCATTGTATCTGTGCTGCTATCAGACTCCAGATGTATAATTGATATGCATTTTTCTCATGCAAATTAAACATGAAAATCTACCTTTTGTTCATATTTGTGTTTTTGTGTAACCTGCACTCATTTATAGGGATTCAGTAAGTAAAATATGTATAACTGCTTCCCCCCTGGCCTATAGACAAATCACCGCCGGGCAGGACCTCTCCTGTTCTGGGTGGACGTCATATGAGGCACTCCCAGAATCACACCTCACGGGACACGTTGAGGCATGATCTGTCACCTGCTGTGTCTATCGGACACAGCGGATGACAGATCAGTGTTTCGGGCCGCTGCTCGTACCATGTGATAGCTGTGACCAATCACAGCAGACCAGGTGACAATTGTACACAATGGATGGCTTGCATTCATGCCATTCAGTGTGTACTATTGTGATGATCTCTGTGATTGGTCATAGTGATCACATGGTACAGACAGGGCCAATCACAGCCCATCTGTATGATGTGATTAACTGTGACCAATCACAGAGATCATCACAATAGTACACACTGAATTAATGAATTTCATTCAGAAAAAAATGATTGTTTGAGTGATATTCACTTTTCTAAGCAATTATAGTGTGTAAAAAAATAAACAAAAAATCCTGACCACCTCCCCAGAGTAGTACAGTTACTTAGGTAACACTGTATTGCTCTGGTCACTGTATGTAAAAAAAATGTTAAAATAAGAAAAATGTAATGTAAAAAAAGAAATCTTAAAAAAAATATATTTTTTTACATACTGTCACCAGCCAGTGTCCCTGACCACTGTACCACCAGTTATATGATGACACTGTACTCCACTGGTGACAGTTAAAATGTATTAATTTTCCAAAAAATTACAACTTCAAAAAACTTACCATGCCTCTTACTAAATACCTTGGACTGTCAAAATTGTCAGGCTTTTTTCATTTATTTAGCAAAAGAAAAAACCCAGTGGTATTAAATACCACCAAAAGAAAGCTCTATTGTGATAAAAATGTCACATGGATACAGTGTTGTATGACCACGGAATTGCCATTCAGAGTGTGACCATGCTGAAAATTGGCCTGGGCAGGAAGGGGGTGAAAGTGTCTGGTAGTGAAGAGGTTCAACTAATTAGACCAGCCTAAGGCTACATTCACACTTCTGCATTGCGGGAATATGCACAAAACTATTCACTTTCCCGAAATGTACAAAAATGCGCTGTTCTTTTGCAGATGCCATTAATGCTTAACAGCACCCCCACACATCTGCACATGTGCACAATGCGTTTCGGTGCTGCACAATTTCATAAAAGGTTTAGGGACGACTTTTGAGCATTTCTTGTGCATAGAGCAGCTCAGTAAACTGAATGGGCTGCCCTATGCATTACGCGTGGAACTGCATGCCCGCTCAGATGGTGTGAATGGAGATTAAAGACCAAAGAATGTTACAGTTCTAGAAAATAGCTCTTAGGGCCAGTTCACACCATAGAAACACAGTCCAGATGCGTTCTGGATGCTTTTCTGCATGCACGCTTTTGACGCGTTTTTGGTGCGTTCCAGTGCGTTTTTGTCCCCTCTTTTTTCTTAACTGTAAGAGCCAGTTCCGGTGCACTTTTTACACGTTCTGGTGGGTTTTTGGTACGTTCCGGTGTGTTTTCACGCTTTCCAGAGTGTTTCTGGTACTTTCTGGTGCGTTTTTGATATGTTTTACTACGGAACAGCACAGTTCTGTACATAAAAAAATGCAGCATGGCCATTTTTTTTTCTTTCTGAAACGCATTGGAATGGACTGCAGTGGTGTGAACTATGCCATTGACATTAATGTGATCAATTTTCCTTGCATTATTCATGCATAAAAAAAACGCACTGCACCGCATTTGGTGTGAACTGACCCTAAAGAAAAGTTACAGTTCTAAGAAAAAATTAATGCACTGAATGTTTGTACCAAATTAGGAATCAACTATGTTGTTCAGGAATGAGTAGATGAAAATGCCTGCATCAGGCTAATAGTCGTTTTCCAGAAAACGTCATTACAATATACATCTGGAGCCAGAAGATATGTCCACATGACCATTTATTTTTTTCTCCCCACAGATATAGAAGGCAGTGAATTTATTACATTGTCAATTTTCTCAGTACTTATTGAAAATAACATAATGATGTTTTTCTAAGAAAAAAAAATTAATCATTTTTCTTCATGGGGTTGATCACATTTTGCATTTGCTTTCACACCGGTCACATACGCTTTTATTGTTTTACTGTTGGGTCCACCAACATTCTGAATAACTGAAATAGTGAAGTGCTTTTATCCTAGAAAATAAATGGAGTTTGTTAGTAAATTGCCATTTCATTGATAAAAAGTAATCCCTCTGTCATAGTATCACACTGACATCATCAGTTGCTTAGGTTAATAGGGGGGTTACATTACATCAGGGTTTGTCAACTAGAGTTCCTTCAGAGCAGGGGTAGGGAACCTGCAGCTCTCCAGCTGTTGTAGAACTACATTTCCCATGAGACATTGCAAGGCTGATGGATACAATTACTCCCAGAAGCATGATGGGAAATGTAGTTCTACAACAGCTGGAGAGCCGCAGGTTCCCTACCCCTGCTCCAGAGGTTGCTAGGGGTTCCTTGAGCAATGGTCAATTACCTCTCAGATAAATTCCCAATGACATCATTGATCTTTTTAGCTATCTATAAGGGAGTAATTCTTCCCATTGACCACAAGTGTAAGGAGCATTCTTCCCATTGACCATCACACTAATGTATTATGAGTTGTAGATTTTTAATTTTTAGCAGGGGTTCCCCGAGACCGGAGAATTATTTCAAGGGTTCCTCGGTGTTGAAAAGCTTGAGAAAGGCTGCATTGCAGTATTGATTTTAACGTCATTAGTCAAGTGTGCATTCTGGAAGTATACCATACCATATTATATAGCTGTTGGTAAACATGCATAGGATTATTGAGAACAAGGGGCTTAGTAAAGTAAGTGAGATCTGCTTGTCTTTTTCTACCTTATCACTTACATAAAAGCATTTACTGCACTTATAATTGGTCAGACATGGTCCAGTTCTGAACTCACTGCACCAGTTCTGAATAGACCATATCTGACTGTAATTATGTCCCACTGTAGTTGGTCAGACATGGTCCAGTCATGAAGTCAAGAATTCACTGTCATGAACTCTGGCTAGCTAGGAGTTTTAAATAGGTTTTATGGTCACAGTATACACTTTCATTTTATATCATCAGCATTGTAATAGAAATACGAACAAGTTATTTTGGACAATCCAAAATAAGCTTACTTGATAAATCCCATTTCATGTTGTGAGTGCTGTCTGTCTGCTGGATATCACTTTCCACAACTTCCTGGATTCCCTGCATGCTTTGCAGCTTCACCTCTGCTGTTTACTTTCAATTTCTAAGGACTACATATCCCATGGTACCTTGATATAGCAATTCCTGTACTGACTCCGCCTCCTGAAATTCCTCCTCTGCAGCACCTCTGTTATTCAGAAGACAGGTTTGTAAATTCTGTGACAGTTAAAGCCCACACCTCAAAACTTTCTGAGATGGGGATAAGGGACACCTATTAGCAAAAGTATGTAGGCATAGGACACACTCCCTGTCACACATCCTTAAAGGAGAATTATATTAAAAAAAATATTATTAGTTAAACCGACAAGTGCTTTTTTTACCACTACTATTCCTTTGTATTGGCTTTTGAAATTTACAAATGCATCAGAAATTGGATGAAAGGTTTAGCACTGGGAAAAACACTTATTGAAAGATTAAAAGTGCATTTTATATACAACTATATAGATCAGACCAAAATGAGGGACAGTGTTCCAAATCAGAGACAGTCTCATGAAATGTTGGGAGGGACAGTAGGGAGCTATGGCAAAGCCTACTCACAAGGCATAGTAAATATTTGTCAGACTTCAAGAAAGTAAAACTTCACAAAGTAAGTGCAGAAACCTCAAGATCATTCAGATTAATAGACTAGAAACAATGTAACCACTTGCCGACCACTCGTCGCAGTTATACTGCGGCAAGGTGGCTCGGGTGTGCCAATCGTCGTAGGTGCATGTCGGTTCGTGCATGTAAGATAATGGGCGCACGCCCGCGGTTCCGGTGGACTTGATGTCCACCGGCAACCCGTGATTGCAGGATGCAGAGGCAGAACGGGGATCTTCCTATGTAAACAAGATGGATCCCCATTCTGACAGGGGACATCTCAGAGATCTTCTGTTCCCAGTGATCTGGAACAGCGATCTCTCTGGTGTTCCAGGCAGCCCAGCCCCCCTACAGTTAGAACACCCTCAGGGAGCACATTTAACCCCTTGTTTGCCCCCTAGTGTTAACCCCTTCCCTGCCAGTGTCATTTATACATTGATCAGTGCATTTTTTAGCACTGATCAATGTAATATCACTGGTCCCCAAAAAGTGTTATTTGGGGTCAGATTTGTCCACCGCATTATCACAGTCCTACTAAAGATCGCCGCCATTACCAGTAAAAACAATTCAAAAATAAATAAAAGTCCCTAAATCTATCCATAGTTTGTAGATGCAATAACTTTTGTGCAAAGCAATCAATATCCACTTCAGCTCCGGAAGGATTTCCCACATTAGGACCAGAGCACTTTTTGCGATTCGGCACTGCGTCGCTTTAACTGACAATTGCGCGGTCCTGCGACGTTGTACCCAAACAAAATTTGCGTCCTTTATTTCCCACAAATAGAGCTTTCTTTTGTTGGTATTTGATCATCTTTGCGTCATTTCTGATCGCCGCTATAAACACAAAAAGAGCGATAATTTTGAAAAAAAAAACAATTTTTCTTACTTTTTGCTAAAATACAAATAAAAAAAATATATATATAAAAAAAACATTTTTTTTCATCGGTTTTGGCCGATTTATATTCTTTCTCATATTTTTGGTAAAAAAAAATCTCAATCGACGTTTATTGATTGGTTTGCGCAAAAGTTGCCGCATTTACGGATGATGAGAATTAATTTCTGGGGTTTTTATTTTTATTATTTTTTACTAGTAATGGCGGTGATCTGCGATTTTTAGCGGTGCTGCAATATTGCAGCGGACATGTCGGACCATTTTGACACTTTTTTGGGACCAATGACATTTATATAGCGATGAGAAATGTAAATGTCCACTGATTACTGTATAAATGTCATTGGCAGTGAAAGGGTTAACCTGCAGGGGGTAGTGAAGGGATTAACTGTGTTCCCTAGGCGTGTTCTAACTGTGAGGGGGCTGGGCTGTTATGGGCATAAGAGATCTAAGTGATCCCAGTGACAGGCATCAGTAGATCTCTTATGTCCCCACTGACAGAGCAGGGAACCGCTGTGTTTACATCGGCGGTTCCCCGTTCTTTTGCTCTGGTTGCTCATCGCAGCTCGCCGGCAGACATCGGGTCCACCCGAGCCGCAGGCACACTCCGCACTCGCCCCCTAGTGCCCACTCCACAAATCGCCATCTATTTATGGCGATTCGCGGGACACGTCCACACTGCCGCAGTAAATATACTGCGCGCGGTGTGGAAGGGGATATATGCCTACTGCATTTTTTTTAACCAAAAATATGTAGAAGAATATGTATCGGCCTAAACTGATGAATACTTTTTTATATATATATATATATATATATATATATTTTTTTTTTTTTTGGATATGTAAATTGTCACTCTCTTTTTGTTTATAATGCAAAAAATAGCTGCAGAGGTGATCAAATATCACCAAAAGACACCTCTATTTGTGGGGGAAAAAAAGACGTTGATTTTGTTTGGGTACAACGTCGTACGACCACGCAATTGTTAGTTAAAGTGATGCAGTGCCGAATCGGAAAAAGTGCTCTGGTCATTAAGGGGGTAAATACTTCCGGAGCTGAAGTGGTTAAATACAATCTACAAATGAATATATGATTTTACATTTTGGCTGTATATACATTTTAAGGCGGTGTAAGGCCACTTAAAGTGGTTGTAAATCCACTATGATTTGATCATACCATCCCATCTGTTAAATAAGGTCATGTGCCCCACTGCATGTGTTTTATAAAAAAAATGCAGACTTCTACCTTATTTCAGAGCATCTACCAGAGCTCACGTGACACCTCGTCTCTCTCCTTTCCTGGGCTGACAAATACAGTGAGAGGCGCCGAGAACTCCCGCTGACGTCAGCGGGAGGAGGAGAGAGACGAGGTGTCACGTGAGCTCTGGTAGATGCTCTGAAATAAGGTAGAAGTCTGCATATTTTTTATAAAACACATGCAGTGGGGCACATGACCTTATGATCATAGCATCCCATCTGTTAAATAACATTGTTTTTCAGCAACAGGAAGGGAAGGGGCAGGGAGCAGAGGGGCCCTGACAGGACTCACGGGGGGGGGGGGGGTGTCCCAGGGATGACGGAGGCAAGTAAACTGACCAGGGTGTTAGGGTTGCCACCTTTTCTTCAGGCCAAACCCGAACACTTTGGCGGCACACATTTTTTTTGTAGAGTATACACTATAGGATTGTAAAAGACCTGGGACGATTTTGAGAGCAGTATCAGTCAATAAAGCAGTGGACAGTGTCAGTAGGGCAGAGGTCGGTGGCAGTGGGGCAGTGGACAATGTCAGAATTGTTTTAACGTATTTTATTTTTTTTACAAATGTATTTATTTTCTACATTTTTTTTTAACAGCCCTGTTGGGGGGTTTGGTGAAATATCAGGAGTTTAAACAGACCCCCAATATCTCACTTTTGAGACAGAGAAAGGGACTGAGGGCAAATTCCCCAGTCCCTTTCTCTGCAGGCTCAGCTGCACTGGACAGTGAATGAATAGGTAGTGCTTTTGCTGAGTGGCTTCCTGTTCATTCACAAACTAAATTATAGTAAACATGTTTTAATATGTTTCCGTTATGGATTGGCACGCTGAGTGATCAGTACTGATCACTTACAGCATTCATTCAGAAAATGAAGTGGCCTGGTGCCCCTGTCATAACAGGTACTGGAGCTCAGTCCTGGGACTCCTTCCAGCACTGGGCTCCAGGATTCAGAACAAATTTGTCAGGATGCTGGGATTCAAATCAAATCTTTGGGAAGATCCCAGTGAAAACCTGGATAGGTGGCAACCTCATCCGGTGCCCAGGGCGAACATGACCAATCATCTTACCCACACCTGATCTTTATCTTAACTTAGAGTGCAAAGGTCAGAAATGAATAATTTACAAAGTGTAAGAGTCAGGAGCAAAAATAATGTACAGTGTACAGAAATCAGGAACAGATAACATACAGAGTGCAGGGGAGAGGAATATGTTATATACAATGTGCAAGAGGTGAGGAGCATATACACCCTAGTGCACAGCAGTACCCCCTACGGGGTATTTTACACCTACAGATACACACACATATATACAAACACTTACATAAAATTAAAATCCTCCATTTATGTACTTGCTTGACCCAAGAGTCTTCTTTCTTAATGAAGGTTTAAATCTCAACTCCAGGAAAATAAACAAACAAAAATTCACCCTTGAAGTAGGGCCTCCTGTACTGCATTGGGTTAAATGCTCATTTAAGCTGGCCATAGATGGAGTGATTTTCTTTCCTGAGGTTGCAGGAAAGAAAATTGCTTGATTCCTCAATCAAAACCGTC
>BLSH010171408.1:577449-605561 GCA_018402905.1 Glandirana rugosa
TTTTTTTTTTTTTTATCACAAATATGAGGAAGAATATAAATCGGCCAAAACCGATGAAAAAAAATGTTTTTTTATATTTTTTTTTTGGATTTGTATTTTAGCAAAAAGTAATTTGTTTTTTTTTGCAAAATTGTCGCTCTTCTTTTGTTTATAGCGGCAATCAGAAATGACGCAGAGGTGATCAAATACCACCAAAAGAAAGCTCTATTTGTGGGGAAAAAAGGAACGCAATTTTGTTTGGGTACAACGTCGCAAGACCGCGCAATTGTCAGTTAAAGTGACGCAATGCCGAATCACAAAAAGTGCTCTGGTCCTAAAGTGGGAAATCCTTCCGGGGCTGAAGTGGTTAAACTGAAATTTGGTGACTACAGTGGTGAAAATAATTATTTGATCCCCTGCAGATTGGGTAGGTTTGCCCATTTACAAAGAAATGAAGGGTCTGTATCATAGATGTATTTTAAATGATAGAGAAATAATATCAACCAAAAATCCAGAAAAAACACATGATACAAATATTATAAACTAAGATGCAGTTCAGTGAGTAAAATAAGTATTTGATCCCCTACTAACCAACATGGCTCCCACAGACTGGCTATAGTATGTGCTCATGTGGTACACAGATTAGTCCTGACAATTTAAGAAGGAGTTTCTAACGACAACTCGTTATGTGTATAAAAGACACCTGTCCACAGAATCTCCATTCTTCCATTGGCAAGACCAAAGAGCTGTTAAATGACATCAGGGACAAGATTGTAGACCTGCACAAGGCTGGAATGGGCTACAAGACCATCAGGAAGAAGCTTGGTGAGAAAGAGACAACTGATGGATCTATTATTTGCAAATAGAAGAAATACAAAATAACCATCAATCGCCCTTGGTCTGGAGCTCCATGCAAGATTTTGCCTGATGAAGTAAGGATGATCACAAGAAAAGTGAGGGATCATCATAGATCTACATGAGAGGAGCTTGTGAATGATCTCAATGCAGTTGGAACCACAGTCACCAAACAAACCATTAGTAACACAATATACTGCCATGGATTGAAATCCTGCAGTGCCTGCAAGGTCCCTCTCCTCAAGAAGACACATGTACAGGCCTATCTGAAGTTTGCTAGGATTCAGAAAAGGATTGGGAGAAAGTGCTGTGGACAGATGAGACCAACATTGAGCTCTTTGGTATTACTTTGACTCACCGTGTTTGGAGGAAGACCCTAAGAACACCATCCCTACAGTCAAGCACAAGGTGGAAACCTAATGCTTTGGGGCAGTTTCTCTGCTAAAGGTATAGTCCGACTTTGTCACAGAGTTTTTTATATAATTTATAAATGATCACTATTTAAGTACTAATATGGTTTAGAGGAAGCACTTCACCATTGGATAGAAAGTATTAAAAGATAAGTGAATAAGGAGAGAAGTAAAGGATGCAGCTGCTGAAGTACAGCTGGCTGTACTCTAGTAGATTTTCGAACAAGAAAATTCTCATATTCAATGATATGACGAACATTGTTCAAAAGTACTTAAAAAAAAGTTTGTTTTTAACTTTTGATTATGCAGTGAATGGACTCAACAGTGAATGCCAAACAAAAAGCACATTCACTGTTAGAAATGAATTTGTTCCATTCTGCTCCTTTGAATTTTCTCATCACTGTGAAAATGGACATATGGCCCCACTAGTAATTTGGAAGCTGAACAAATGCTTTGAAACAAAATTTTTCTAGTGACATTCCACTAGTGTGTGGCCAGCTTAACCGCTTAAGGACCACCCCACTTACATATACTGCCGCAGGGCAGCCCTTAAGAGCAAAATTGCGTACCTGTAAGTGATTCCGCTCTGGGGCGCAAGCGCGTGCTGCCGGAGTGCTGCTTCCTACTGTGATTGGACACAGCAGGAGCCAATCAACGAGTCCGGTGGCCGCGATGGCCTGCCAGGAACTGCCCATCATTCACAGGAGGGGCAAAACTGCTGTCTGCCTATGTAAACAAGTCAGACTGCCGTTCTGTGAAGGAGGAAGATGGAGATCTTGTGTTTCTGCTAAGCAGAAACACGGATCTCTGTTTTCCTCCAGTCACAGCATTCCCCCCAAAGTTAGAAAGCACTCCCTAGGACAGGGATATGCAATTAGCGGACCTCCAGCTGTTGCAAAACTACAAGTCCCATCATGCCTCTGCCTCTGGGTGTCATGCTTGTGGCGGTCAGAGTCTTGCTATGCCTCATGGGACTTGTAGTTCTGCAACAGCTGGAGGTCCGCTAATTGCATATCCCTGCCCTAGGAGCACACTTAACCTTTTGATTGCCCCTGATACTAACCCCTGTCCTGCCAATTTTATTTATACAGTGACAGTGATTTTTTTTTTAGCCCTGATCACAGTATTGGTGTTACTGCTCCCCAAAAAGTGTCCCTTAGTGTCAGATTTGTCTGCCGCAATGTGCGAAGTCCTGATAAAAATCACTGATCGCCTCCATTACTAATAAAAAGTCCATAATTATATCCCATAGTGTGTAGACTCTATAACTTTTGCGCAAACCAATCAATATACACTTATTGGGATTTTTTTTTAACTAAAAATATGTAGCAGAATACATATTAGCCTAAAATGATGAAGACATTTGATTTTTTTTTTACATGACATACGTTATGTGGGTACAACGTCGCACAACCACGCAATTGTCAGCTAAAGCAACACAGTGTCGTATTACAAAAAATGGCCTGGTCAGGAAGAGGGTAAAATCTTCCGGAGCTGAAGTGGTTAAAGCAGAATTAAACCCAAGATCTAAAATGTATTATATTGCAGCTGATCAATTCTTAGATGTAATTGCTGCATTCATTTTCTTTTTAGGCTTTCTTTCCTTTGTTTCCATCTGATGAGCCAGCCAGTAAATCTATTGTTTTTCAAAGAACAAGCTTTCTTGCAGTTACAGGGATGAGACAACCCATTTACCACTGCCTGGGGTGCTTACATGGATCAGCTTATTTATTCATGTAAAGCCTTTATCCCAAAAGAAAAAAAAAACTGGTGTAAATTCTTATAAAGTGCCGGAATTTGGCTTCAATGTTTTAATGTATATAGAATAACAATGCTGCCATTCAAATGTGTCCCCTGTGCTCCTTCATCCAGAGTGGAGGCATTCTAAATACAGGATCAGTGGCGGAACTACCAGGGTCGCCACAGTCACGCTTGCGATGGGGCTCTGGCATTCTGCCACTGTCAGGGGGCCCCCATCGTGGTTGCTAGTCACATGGCTTGGAGTTAAGAGTGTCTTTCTCATGGAACAGCTCAGAGCTGGCATTGACCGTTCTCTCTCCCCCTCCATCCTCTCTTGCGTTGGATGGGAGAGGAGACAGCCAATCTGCTCCCCCCTCCCCTCTCCTTAGGCAGCATTGATGGGCACTGCTAGATGGCACTGACAGGCAGTACTCAGGCAGCATTGATGGGCACTGCTAGATGGCACTGATAAGCGGCATTGATGGACACTAAAAGATGGCACTGATGAGCACTGATAGGTGGCACTGATGATAGGGGCACTGATTATCAGTGTAAACTATTTACTTACATTCTTGACGGTTAATGGCTCTCCTTCCCTCATACAGACACAGCGGGATAACTGACAAGTCTGTTTACATGTGATCAGCTGATCACATGGTAAAGGCCTGCTGTGATTGCGCTGGATGCACGTCCCAGGGGGCACGCGGGAGGCAGGGTTCTGGGAGGATGTCCATGGAAGCCCGGGGCTTGGATGGAAGGGGGTGGGGGCAAGGGGGCCCAACATGGTTTCTTGTATCGGGGCCCTGAAGGTTCTAGATCTGTCAGATCACCAGGTGAAAACAGAAGGGGAAAAAGCTAAAAAAATAAAACTAATGCAGCCACAACTTCTAATGATTGAATGAAAAAACTGGATCGACTGCACTCCCAATCTGGGTTTTTGGATTGACTGCCAAATTCAGACACTTGTAAAACAATTACCCAGTTATCTCAGAGATACCAAGGATTTATTGAATGTGTGTGAACAACGTGTGAAATGTGTTACCATTTTTGCTGTACCCTTTTTGCTCTTATACATTTTGTTCTTATGATCTCCTAATAAATTTTGATTTTGCATCAGATTGGGAGTGCAGCCGATCCACTTTTTCCATTGCATTGTTTAGCTGCAGCAACATCAGGGTGTGCACCCCTTCTGAAGATCAGTTTTGGAGCCTGCAGGTGCACATCACCTAGAGCAGCCTTTGGGACACTAACATCTAATGATTGGTAAGCTGCAATATATTACTTTTTTGGTTTTGGGTTTAATATAGCTTTAATGTCTTATGACCCTTTTATTCACGTCAGAACCATTGCTCAGCATACTGGGCCAAATTGTCGAGCACAGATAAAATGTGTCTAAATTAAGATTACAAGAAGCTCTAACCTTTTTGCAAAAATTGTGAGGATACTGCGCTACTATCACTACTATTGGGGAAACTTCAAATGTGGATGCTGCCAATTACCTACACACTACCCCAAATACTTATAATAATTAAATATAAAATTGGTGAAGAGCAACCATAAGAATAAGTGACAGCACTCAAATTCACTAGTACAGTGCCACCCAGTGACTAAAGAGCATAGTGCATTTCTAATTCATAATATTACAAGAACAAATATCACAAACGTGTAAAGGTCAAAATTGTCACTACAAATAACTACAGTATCTCACAAAAGTGAGTACGCCCCTCACATTTTTGTAAATATTTTATTCTAACTTTTCATGTGACAACACTGAAGAAATGACACTTTGCTACAATGTAAAGTATTGAGTGTACAGCTTGTATAACAGTGTAAATTTGCTGTCCCCTCAAAATAACTAAACACACAGCCATTAATGCCTAAACCGATGGCAACAAAAGTGAGTACACCCCTAAGTAAAAATGTCCAAATTGGGCCCAGAGTGTCAATATTTTGTTTGGGCAGCCAGCATTATTTTCTAGCACTGCCTTAACTCTCTTGGGCATTGAGCTCACCAGAGCTTCACAGATTGTCACTGGAGTCCTCTTCCACTCCTCCATGACGACATCACGGATCTGGTGGATGTTAGAGACCTTGCGCTCCTCCACCTTCCATTTGAGTATGCCCCACAGATGCTCAATAGGGTTTAGGTCTGGAGACTAGAGTTGCCACCTCATCCCTTTAAAACCGAACACATATTAATTACACAGGCTCTGTGGCTGATTAAGGTGGTAATTAAACTCACTTGGTGCCTTATCTGCATTAAATTAACCTCAGAACCTGTGTAATTCATATGTGTCGGCTTTAAAAGGATGAGGTGGCAACCCTACTGGAGACATGCTTGGTCAGTCCATCACCTTTACCCTCAGCTTCTTTATCAAGGCAGTGGTCATCTTGTAGGTATGTTTGGGGTCATCATGTTTGAATACTGCCCTGTGGCCCAGTCTCCGAAGGGAGAGGATCATGCTCTGCTTCAATATGTCACAGTACATGTTGGCATTCACGGTTCCCTCAATGAACTGTAGCTCCCCAGTGCTGGCAGCACTCATGCAGCCCCAGACCATGAGACTCCCACCACCATGCTTGACTGTAGACAAAACACACTTGTCTTTGTACTCCTCACCTGGTTGCCACCACACGCGCTTGACACCATCTGAACCAAATACGTTTATCTTGGTCTCATCAGACCACAGGACATAGTTCCAGTAATCCATGTCCTTAGTCTGTTTGTCTTCAGCAAACTGTTTGTGGGCATTCTTGTGCATTATCTTTAGAAGAGGCTTCCTTCTGGAACTACAGCCATGCAGACCAATTTGATGCAGTGTGCAGCGTATGGTCTGAGCACTGACACGCTGACCCCCCATCCCTTCAACCTCTGCAGCAATGCTGGCAGCACTCATATGTCTATTTCCCAAAGACAACCTCTGGATATGATACTGAGCATGTGCACTTTGGTCGACCATGGCGAGGCTTGTTCTGAGTGGAACCTGTCCTGTTAAACCGCTGTATGGTCTTGGCCACCGTGCTGCTTTTCATGGTCTTGGCAATCTGCTTATAGCCTAGGCCATCTTTATGTAAAGCAGCAATTCTTTATTTCAGATACTCAGAGAGTTCTTTGCCATTAGGTGCCATGTTGAACATCCAGTGACCAGTATGAGAGAGTGAGAGCGATAACACCAAATTTAACACACCTGCTCCCCAGTCACACCTGAGACATTGTAACACTAACGAGTCACATGACACCAGGGAGGGAAAATGGCTAATTGGGCCCAATTTGGACATTTTCACTTAGGGGTGTACTTGTGCTGTTAAATGTAATTATCATGTAAACCTAATTCTTTGCATAGTTACAATAATGTTTGTATAGTTGGTTATTACATTGCCATCTTGTGGTTGTTTTTGATATTGCACCTTTCCATACTGTTGTCATCTGTGTTCCCTCCCATCTTCTTAGCTAATTTCCTCTTCCTGGTTCACTCTGATGTAACTTCCGCTTCCTCTGTCCTCTCTCTATCTCATGAGGAGAAGAATATGGCCACTCATGTCTAGGCCTCACACAATCTGCTCGCATCCTAGGACACATTACCATGTTTTATCCTGCAGTTACCATCTTTCAACCATCTGCCACATTTGTTGTATGCTGTACCTGCTATTTGCAATAAATAGATGCTTATGGAAGAATTGGTGCTGGTGAGTTCAAGCTATCTGATAAATACTGTCTGCGGTGATTATATACACTTATACAGGCCAGGCATAGAGGTCTCAGCAAGGGGTAAGTCACTGTTACAACAGTTGGAATCAGAATAGTACTCACTTTTGTTGCCAGCGGTTTAGACATTAATGGCTGTGTGTTGAGTTATTTTGAAGGGACAGCAAATTTACACTGTTATAAAGCTGTACACTCACTACTTTACATTGTAGCAACATGTCATTTCTTTAGTGTTGTCACATGAAAAGATATAATAAAATATTTACAGAAATGTGAGCGGTGTACTCACTTTTGTGAGATACTGTATATACTCTCTAGGTGCTCACCTCAACATGCGACCCCAGCTGGGTCTAAAGTAGCAGCAGCATTGAGGATTGTTATCAGACCACATACCTGGCTAGCATAATGTGTATGTACTTTCTATGTACTTTCTAATGTGATGCAATCATTTTTGCTTATTTTAAATAAATGCGTGATCTCACTGTGAAGATCTGTGGTGTTTCTCACTAAGGAACACTTTGCTATCAACACGTCTATTCATCAGCACTATTCTATATGAGTTGCACATGAATGGACTCTAATTTGATTATATATTTATTTATTGCTTTATATTTACATTATTTAATGTTTAATATATATAGTTATCTGTAGTGACAATTTGGATCTTTACACATTTGTGATAATATTTATTCTTATGAATTAGAAATGCACTAGGCGCTTTAGTCATTGGGTGTCACTGCTCTAGTGAATTTGAGTGATGTCACTTATTCTTATGGTTGCGCTTCACCAATTTTGTATTTAAGCTCTAACCTTTTTGCCCTTCCCTCTTCCCAGGCTGTGTTATGGCTGGTTCAGAAACCTGTACCTTCACTTACATGGGGAGCATCTCCATGAGCTGTCCTTTCTGGCTGCAGGAGAAGGAAATTAAGAATAATGATTGACCCGGATATTGCCAGGCATAGATCCTTAAAACAGCCCTCACAACTTTCTTCAAATGTCCAAAGAACTATCCAGCTTCTTCAGGTCTTCCACTGGTAAATCAACTTCTAAAAGTCTATAAAGAAGTGACTAAGATTAAGGGCTCTTTCACACTGCCTTGGGTGACTGCCATTTTTCCACGCTAGGTAAATGCCAGTCGCCCTAAGGGCACATAGAAAACAATTGTTTTCTATGTGTCCCATTCACACCACAATGCTGGTGTTGTGTGCAGTGCATCGTGAAGTGGATGTCACCGCATTGCAGGGCACCACACTGCGGTGCTTTGCGGAGACTTGAATGAAGTGACACAACGTGAAAAAAAAAAAGAGAAAAAAGTAAACAGATGCATTGCAACATATTTTGCGCCAGCCTTAGTTGGACCTCACACCGATTCGAATGGAAAATCATTGTGACTTACTATGTGGGCCAGTGTGAACAAGCCCTAAAAAAAAAAAAACTGCTCCTCAAGCTTAAAATTTAACTCTATGCAAAACTTTTTTGATTTTGATTGGGTGAAAGTGGTTAAATAAATGCAATATGTTAAGGCACAAGAGCAGCCATAACTTTGGAAGTGATGGGGATCTGACTATACGGTTCAACAGTCCTCATTGGGTATGGAGAAAATTAAAGGCTAAGTTCACCTTTTTTTTCTAAATTCCAGCTCCCCTATGTACCAATATAGCATTAATGTACTTCTTTGGCACAAAAGAAAACACTTTTTCTCTATTTATCCTACACAGCCCTTACCTCAGCATGCAGCTGGTTGTATAAAAAAAACTTCACCTTTAGGTAACTTTCACACTGGGGCTGCCCAAACATTATCAGTAAAGCGCCGCTTTACCATCATTTTAGCGGTGCTTTTCCACTGCTAGTGGGGCACTTTTAACCCCCAAGAAGGGGTTAAGAAGCGGTTAAAAGCACCCGTGTTGGGCAGGGTGGTTTAGGAGTGGTGTATACACAAAGATGTACACGCCCCAAAGATGCTGCTTGCAGGACTTTTTATAACGTCCCAGAAGTGCACCGCCCCAGTGTGAAATTTTTCACATTGGGGTGGCAGGAGAGGCAGTTTTCAGGCACTTTACAGACGCTATTTTTAGCGCTAAAATGCCTGAAAACTGCCTCAGTGTGAAAGGGCCTGACTTCTTTACTTCCTAGACAGACCTTGGGATGTGAAAACTGTTAAGAGACAGAAAGGAGTTTGCCAGCTGACCTGATTAGCACATACCCTGCAGCTGCCTTCCCCTTCCAGAAGATCACTCCCACCCCACCTCCTGAGGTGCATAGCTTTCCTATACAATCAATCAATCAGTGATCTCTCTTCTCAACATGGTAAATCTAAAGGCGATTGTACAGAGATTGTACATTCAGATTGTATAATGTATGACCTCCTTTATACAGCTAAAATGAACTAGTTGCACTTTCGGTGCCAATAATTGTTAACGGTACACAAAACACAGAAGCAAACAAACATTTTGCCACTTGAACAAAGCTAAAAGGTGCAAACTGCAACATGCAAAATGTCCCATTAGCTATATTTCTACTTGTAGGGCAGCCCATTAGAATCAATGGACTGCCCTATGCATGTCATGGGAAAAAAAGGAGCCAAAAAATGTGCGCGTCCACTACACTAGGTATGAATGGGGTCTAAAGGTGAAAATGGTGTGTTTACACAAGAACAAGGATGCTTCATTCACATCTGTGTGTTTCTGAATGCATGGCAAACTGCACAGAAAATGAGCGCTTTCCCATGCATTTCAGAAACGCACTGCAAATGTTCATTGTGCTTGCGTTGTCATTACATGTTAAAGACACCCCAAGTGCAAGTAGAAGGCATGCATTTGCCCTGCAACATATGCAAGGCAAATGCACCAAAAATTGTGGTAAGAATGCACCACGCTCCAGCTCCAAAAAAGTTCTGGAGCTCCTTTGGGGCAATTGTCGCAAATGAATGGGCTGCCCTATGCACGATGAGCAAAAACTCCCCAAAAAACGCATGCAGATGTGAATGGGGCCTCTTTCTACTCTGTCCTCCTATGTATAAAGGTGGCTATACACTATGCAATCTGATTTTACAATCTCTGTACAATTTCCTTTAGATTTACCAGAACTATGGGATAGGAGGGCTCTCCTGAACAATCCATTTCATTTGTATCAAATCGGGCAGGCCCTTGTACTACATAGCTGATGAGATATATAAAGGAAATTGTACAATCAGATTGTACAGACAGCGGGAGGTATAGTAATGAGGGAAGGGTTGTCCAGACAGGTGAACACACCCTATCACGCCCTCTTCTGTGATGCAGCAAGGAAGTGCATGTATGATCTACAGGAAGGGATGGAATCAAAAAGCATTTTAAATCATTCAAACAGCTAGATGAAAACGCAATGCTTCTATGAGGTAAGTGAGAAATAAGCACATCGGGCCCAGAAATGACAATATAAAAGGCTTCTATTTATTAATAAAAGTGAAATTCTACCTGAAAAGGTGAACTTAGCCTTTAACCAGCTGGCTTGTCCTTAAAGCAGCTCCTTATCAGATAGAAGGGATATCTGTAATTTAGCAAAGAGACACAAGAGGGCGCATCTAAGTACAGCAAGTTAAATCATTTACTGGTAAAAAATAAAATTTGCCTCTCACATGCAACAGAGTTTAAAAGAGCATATGATGTATTAATAAACTGTCATCTCTGGAACTTAGGCCGAACAGCAGCCTCCTCCAAACCCCCCGCCATCTAATGTCATGGACAAGAGCTCCCACACTATGAGTTTGGCTTCTGTGTTTTCTGATGCTAACGATGCTGCTTTCCACTGCTCCAGATCTCTGTTGTTCTGTCTGGGTTCCAGAGATGAGGGCTTTTTAATACATGGCATGCTCTTTTAAGCTCTATTACAAGTGAGTGGCTAATTTTATATTTTACCAATAAACAATATAGCTTTCTGCAGTAAGATGCACGCTCTTGTGTCTCTCTGGAAGGGGTTAAAACCTCTGTAAGGTTTTTATGATGGAACAAAAAAAAAAAAATTTTGCGCAATGAGACTAGTGAGCTGCCAACTCTCCACTAGACATATAGCATAAAAAACATGGTTAAGACTTGAGTGGCGCTAAATAGTGTACAGTAAAAATCCTGTATGAAAAAACCTGTGGTGACAATAGCATGAATGAGCGTCCATTCAATATTGATATAATAAATAAAACTCAATAAAACAGTCCATCTTGTACATAGAAACAAACACCAAAGTGCAATAAAGTCTTTTGTGTTAGTTGAGATGGTAAAACGTAATTCTAGAAGTGCAATCAAACAAATGGTACTGATGGCACACTTATCAGAACCGGTGGACACATGTACTGTACAGCAGGGTTTCTTAACCCATGGTACGTGTACCCCTGGGGGTACATGCACCAAGGGCAGGGGGTACGCCCAGTGCTCTGTCTCCCGAGTCCCGCCTTCTGCGCACATACAGTCTCCGGCGGCTTTCTGTAGCTGTGTTGCGCAGGACTGTGATACCAACGTGGGAAGGGTCTGCCCCATGTGTGTGGGGGGGATGTCAGGCTGGCGGCAGCTGCTCGGGGTCCTGTCATCAATGGAGCCCGTTGTGCTGCCCAGAAGATGTTTCACTGGCCAGGGCTGACTGACGGGGTAAGCCCCATGTCCTCCTATCTCCTGGCTTCTACTCCTCACCAGCATGCCTTGGATGTCCTGCCTACCATGTGTGAAGATGCCTGCTGCGGCTCCTTGATCTCCACTCCACTCTGCAATCTTGCACATAGCCAGCTACTGCAGACAAGAAAAAAGATGAGTCCTGCCTGCTCAGAAACTACACAAGCTAGCATGCCCAGCCATTAGTGCCTCCTATAGGTGCAGCCTATCAGTGCAGCCTATCAGTGCCTCCTATCAGTGCATTCTATCAGTGCCTCCTCTCAGTGCAGGCTGTCAGTGCCTTCTCTCAGTGCATCCTATCTGTGCAGCCTGTGAGTGTCTCCTCTCACTGCAGCCTATCAGTGCCTCCGTTCAGTGCCTCCTATCAGTGCGGCCTATCAGTGCCTGTTCAGTGCCTTCTATCAGTACCTCCTATTAGTACCGCCTATCAGTGCCTCCTATCAGTGCCCATTACTTTCTCGAGAGACAGGGGTACTTAGGAAATTTTTTTAGACTTGCAGGGGTACTTCGCCGTAAAAGGTTGAGAAACCCTGCTGTACAGCACGTGGGTCAAATGAGCATTCATGAAGATCTACCTGGATTCGCCATGGGAAAATCGAGCAGTGAACCTCATCCAATGCTGAGTGCAAAGTCCCGGCATCCAATCACTGACTCGAGAAAGTGCGATAGCCAACCTCAGACGTCACAATAACCCACAGTGGTATGCATAGGGAACAAATAACTGCACATAGTGTAACTCCGTATGGAATATTTATTACATAAAAGGAGGTACACTTACAAAAATTCCAGATAAACAAGCTTGTATCAAATGGTGTAATGCAGTAATCTCGTGACCGTTTTGACGCGTTTCCTTCTTTAGGACATCATCTGGGGTGTGACGGTCATGCGAGATCACTGCAGCATATATAAATGTCTACCAATGAAGCTTTACATCAAAAGAGGCGATCGTGGACACCTGGAGGACCACATCCCGGGCTTTTCATGTGGTTTGGTATACCAATGAACTTTGATATTTACTGTGAGGCGTGGAGGGCATGGGGATGTTGTGTTCACATGTCCCGGTTCAAAACGAAGAACGCCGACGCCATATTGGAACACCCAGGATGTGATCCCCCAGGTGTCCCCGGTCGCCACTTTTGATGTAAATCTTCATTGGTAGACACAGTTTTATATAATGCAGTGATCTCATGTGACTGTCACATCCCAGATGATGTCCTATAGGACGAAACGTATCGGATTACGGTGACGAGATTACTGCATTACACCATTTCATACAAGCTTGTTTATCCTGGAATTTTTGTAAGTGTACCTCCTTTTATTGAATAAATATTCCATACGGAGTCACACTATGTGCAGTTATTTGTTCCCTATGAACACCACTATGGATTACTGCAACATCTGAGGTCGGCTATCGTACTTTCTGGAGTCGGTGACTGGATGCCAGGACTTTGCACTCAGCATTGGATGAGGTTCACTCCTAACGATTTTCCCATGGCGAATCCAGTTTGAGGTACATCCTCATGAATGCTTGTTTGACCCACGTGCTGTACAATACATCCACCGGTTCTGGCCATCTGTACCACTTGTTTGATTGCACTTCTAGAATTGTGTTTTACCATCTCAACTAACACAAGAGACTTTATTGCACTTTGGTGTTAATTTCTATTGACAAGATGGACTGTTTCATCGAGTTTTATTCATTATATCAATTTTTAATGGACACTCATTTATGCTATTAACATCACCGTTTTTTTCATACAGGATTTTCACTGTGCACTATTTAGCGCCACTCTAGTCTTAGGCCCCTTTCACACGGCTATTCCGTTCAGGTCTGCCTGTCCATTTTTCAGGCGGACCTGAACGGAAGCTCCATGCATCTCTATGGAGCAATGGATGATAGCAGTGACATGTCCGCTGACACCTGCTGCTCTCTGATCTGATCCTGTACCGTAAATCCAGACGGATGGAGAACCTATTTTTCCATGCGTCTACGGATTGGATTGGATGACAACGGACAGACGGTCCATTTTCATTCGATTTCACATAGAGGAGAGCTGGGCTCTGACAGATCTGTCTCTGCACAGTGAGAAAAGATGGATCTGTTGTCCGCTGGTTCAGTGGGGATCAACTGAGCGATCCCTGCTGAGCAAAGCGGACCCCGGACATGGACACGGCCGTGTGAAATGGACCTTAACCAGGTTTTTATGATATCCTTGGAGATTGAACAGGAAATGAGGGGAAATGTCTCCAATGGGTAACATAGCAATAACCCCTCCCCATGCTAACAAAAACCTGTTATTAATGCTGTCTATATCTCATTGGGGAGATTTCAAGTCCCTTATATTTTGTGTAAAACCTGTTAAATAGACAGAAAGTGAAGGAAACTCAACAGAGTCACACAGCACAGTATAAACCTGGCAGAGGTTTAAACTCATCCTTACTCTAGTCAAAGCTATAAAAATGGTTTTGACTAAATCTGGGGTTTAACCTTCACATTCTCCCAAGATTGCGCCTCACGCGCACCCCTCGGGCCGCACTGCGGTGCAATCAGTCACCCACTGTGTCCACCGGACACAGGAGATGACAGATCAATGTACCAGTACCAGTACCATGTGTTCACTGTGACCAATCACAGCAGATTACATCGCAATTGTACACGAATTTACTCCATTCATATCATTCATTGCGTACTATTGTGTTGATCTCTGTAATTGGCCACAGTGATTGTACAGACAGGGCCAATCACAGTCCATTTGTACCATGTGATTAGCTGTGACCAATCACAGATAATCACATTAGTACACACTGGGTGAATGGATGTCATTCATAAGGAAATGGTTGTTTATAACAGTGATTATCACTGTTATAAGCAATCATAATTGTGTTTTTTAAAAAAAATCCCAATCACCTCTCCAGAGTAGTACAGTGCTACTTTGGTAACACTGTATTGCTCTGGTCACAGTAATAGTTAAAATAGAAAAGAAAGTGTAATAATAAAAAGTTAAAAAATTATTATTTTTTTTTTTTACACACTGTCCCCAGTCAGTGTCCCTGATCACTGCCATGCCAGTTATATGATAATGCTGTACTGCACCGGTGACAGTATGTAAAGAATAAATAAATAAGTACATTCTTTTTCATTTTCCGCAAAATTGTGACAAAAAGAAAATAAGCTGTCATTATATCAGGATTGATCGATTTTCAGATATACAGTATCTCACAAAAGTGAGTACACTCACATTTACACACCCTCACATTTTTGTAAATGTTTTTATTATATCTTTTCATGTGACAACACTGAAGAAATGACACTTTGCTACAATGTAAAGTAGTGAGTGTACAGCATGTATAACAGTGTAAATTTTCTGTCCCCTCAAAATAACAAAAATAGTGAGTACACCCCTAAGTGAAAATGTCCAAATTGAGCCCAAATTCTCAATATTTCACCACCATTATTTTCCAGCACTGCCTTAATCCTCTTGGGCATGGAGTTCACCAGAGCTTCACAGGTTGCCACTGGAGTCCTCTTCCACTCCTTCGTGACAACATCACGGAGCTGGTGGATGTTAGAGACATTGCGATCCTCCACCTTCCATTTGAGGATGTCCCACAGATGCTCAATAGGGTTTAGGTCTGGAGACATGCTTGGCCAGTCCATCACCTTTACCCTCAGCTTCTTTAGCAAGGCAGTGGTCGTCTTGGAGGTGTGTTTGGGGTCGTTATCATGTTGGAATACCGCCCTGCGGCCCAGTCTCTGAGGGGAGGAGATCATGCTCTGCTTCAGTATGTCACAGTACATGTTGGCATTCATGGTTCCCTCAACAAACTGTAGCTCCCCAGTGTTGGCATTCTATCGAATATTGCCTTCAGTCGAAAAATGTCCCTGATGGGTCTGCGCATGCGCAGTAACAAACGGCACTCCAGCTGATATGTTGATCAGCTGGCGTGACAAACACAGCGCATGTGCAGATCGTTAGGTGGCAGACCGTATACGACGGCCAGTATTCAAAGCTATGAAAAGAACGGAGGGAGACCTTACTTCGCACATTCTGGCTCACTGTTGTGGGGTGGGTTTTCCGTGTGCTGAAGGGCACGTTTTGTCTGTGTTGCAGGATGGGTTTGGTGTGTTGAATACCAGGTTTTATCTGTGTCCAATGGCAGGCTGCAACACACACAAAACCTGCCCTTAAACACACCCACAACCTGCCCCGCAACAGCGAGGCATAATCTGACAGGTACGTCTCCCTACACTGTTTGCATAGCTTTGAATACTGCCCATCGAATACTGTCTCCTGTCTAACGTTCTGTGCATGCGCTGTGTTTAGGTCATTAACATATCAGCTGGTGTGACGTTTCTTACTGAGCATGAGCAGATCCATCGGGGGCAATTTTCGACTGAGGGCACTATTTGATAGAACACCGGCAGCACTCATGCAGCCCCAGACCATGACACTCCCACCAGCATGCTTGACTGTAGGCAAGACAAAGTTGTCTTTGTATTCCTCAACTGGTTATTGCCACACGCTTGACACCATCTGAACCAAGTAAGTTTATCATGGTCTCATCAGACCACAGGGCATGGTTCCAGTAATCCATGCCCTTAGTCTGCTTGTCTTCAGCAAACTGTTTGTGAGCTTTCTTGTGCATCATCTTTAGAAGAAGCTTCCTTCTGGGACAACAGCCATGCAGACCAATTTGATGCAGTGTGTGGCGTATGGTCTGAGCACTGACAGGCTGACCCCCCACCCCTTCAACCTCTGCAGCAATGCCGGCAGCACTCATACATCTATTTTCCAAAGACAACCTCTGGAAATGACACTGAGCACGTGCCACTCAACTTCTTTGGTTGCCATAGCGAGGCCTGTTTTGAGTGGATCCTGTCCTGTTAAACCACTTTATGGTCTTGGCCACCATGCTGCAGCTCAGTTTCAGGGTCTTGGCAATCTTCTTATAGCCTAGGCCATCTTTATGTGGAGCAACAATTCTTTTTTTAGATCCTCAGAGAGTTCTTGGGCATGAGGTGCCATGTTGAACTTTCAGTGACCAGTATGAGAAAGTGAGAGCGATAACACCAAATTTAACACACCTGCTCGCCATTCACATCTGAGACCTTATAACACTAATGAGCCACATGACACCGGGGAGGCAAAGTGGCTAATTTGGCCAAATTTGGACATTTTCACTTAGGGGTGTACTCACTTTTGTTGCCAGCAGGTTAGACATTAATGGCTGTGTGTTGAGTTATTTTGAGGGGACAGCAAATTTACACTGTTATACAAGCTGTACACTCACTACTTTACATTGTAGCAAAGTGTCATTTCTTCAGTGTTATCACATGAAAAGTTAGAATAAAATATTTACAAAAATGTGAGGGGTGTACTCACTTTTGTGAGATTCTGTATACCATAATTTTTGAACTATATAACTTTCCTACAGACTAAATAATATACACTGATTTGGTTTATTTTTACCAAAGAAATGTAGCAGTATACCCTTTGGCTTAAATTTATGAAGAAAAATTAAATAAATGAAGTAAAATGCATTTTTTCAACATTTCAATCTTTTTTTAACCACTTACCAACCGGAAGGTTTTCCAGCTTTAGGACCAGAGCACTTTTTGCGATTCGGCGCTGCGTAGCTTTAACTGACAATTGCGCGGTCGTGCGACGTTGTACCCAAACAAAATGTGCGTCCTTTTTTTCCCACAAATAGAGCTTTCTTTTGGTGGTATTTGATCCCCTCTGCGTCATTTCTGATCACCACTATAAACAAAAGAAGAGCGACCATTTTGCAAAAAAAAACAAATTTCTTACTTTTTGCTAAAATTCAAATCCAAAAAAAAATATAAAAAAACACTTTTTTTTTTCACCGGTTTTGGCCGATTTATATTCTTCCTCATATTTGTGATAAAAAAAAATCGCAATTGGCGTTTACTGATTGGTTTGCGCAAAAGTGGCCGCAAAAGTGGTCGGATGATGAGAATTAATTTCTGGGGTTTTTATTTATTTATTTATTTTTTTTACTAGTAATAGCGGCGATCTGCGATTTTTAGCGGCACTGCGATATTGCAGCGGACATGTCGGACATTTTTGACACTTTTTTGGGACCAATGACATTTATTCAGCGATCAGAAATTTAAATGTCCACTGATTACTGTATAAATGTCATTGGCAGTGAAGGGGTTAATCTGCAGGGGGAGAGCTAGGGGTTAAGTGTGTTCCCTGGGTGTGTTCTTACTGTGTGGGGGTTGGGCTAACATGGGCATGAGAGATCTAACTGATCCCAGTGACAGGGATTAGTTGATCTCCCATGCCAGCACTAACAGAGTTTTTTTCCCTGTGGCCGCTCATCGCGGCTCGCCGTGGGCACACTCCTCCATCTTTTTACGGCGATTCGCGCTCAGCATCCCGACTGCCGCCGGGTCGGGAAGTGGTTAAGCAAAAAATAAAAAACTCAGCGGTGATTAAATGGCACCAAAACAAAGCTCTATATGTGGGAAAAAAATGATATAAATTTCACTTGGGTGCCAAGTTGCAATTGCCATTCAAAGTGTGACAGCCCTAAAAGCTGAAAATTGGCCTGGGCAGGAAGGGGGTAAAGTTTCCGGTATTGAGGTGGTTAAAGTATAACTAAACTTTTTTTTGTCAGATTTAGTCACAGTGGAGATGAATTGGAGCTTTGTTCAGGTATTTATATCCAACTCTGCCCTTGTTAGGGAGATTCACCCCCTTTATTGTTATCATCAAAACTGAAAGTAAAAGAAAATCCTAAATGTTGGTTCGTCCCCAGAACAGTAATACAGAAAAAAATATTTCAATGGGGACACTAGTTCTAGTGACCTGGGGTGCCCAAGGGATTTTCTTAAATTTTATGGATTTCCTCTCACTTCCTGTTTTGGCTGTGGTACAGATGTTGGGTACTCTCCATGCACCCACATAGAAGCTGCTTCTTGCTCCTAGGATGGAGCTGCCACATTAGTGATCCTTCTCCAGATGGACTCTTTCACCTAGAACATTTAACCCATTGTGGACTGTAACCTCACCTCATTCCCCCTGTTTTGCGCCAATCCTTCCTGTTGTCTTTTCTGTAATTGCCAGCTCCAACCTTGCTCCTGTAGCCAAGTGCTGGGAGACATTGCCTTTTATTCTTCTCTCCCTCTACTAAGATACTGATATTATGCTTCACTATTCTCCTCCGGTCACCGGGGGAGTGCTGAAGCCAAGCAATCCCATAGACTAATATACAGAGCTCTGAGAATCCTGGGAATTGTAATTTGAGATGGCAGCCATGTAATGGGGCCAATTGGCTCTTTACACTACAGATTCCAGTAGGCACTGTGCAGTAGGAGGGTGAGAGATGATTTTTTTTTTAAACTGCCCAGGAAAGTTATTCCTCTTGGCGTTGGGGGAGTTAGAGAGAGAGCACCTTTGTCGGATTATTTGCCAGCCAATGGGAGACCATACCAGCAGAGATCTGAGCTTGAGACTGGGAGTGAGGACACCCGGGAGCAGCCCAGCACCATCAACATAACAGCACCTGCACTGCTGCTGCAGGGAGACTGGAGCATCCACTCACCCTTTACTTCCCATGACTGATCACCAGAGGCCTTCGCAGAGAGACCGAGGGGCCCCCTTCTACTGCGAGAGGTCATTGCAGCATCCTGGGGACTGGTGAGAGGGCTATTCACCCATTGCTGATACTGCTAGCTGGGACTGAACCACTGAGAGCAGGACCCCAAGTGTACCCGATCCATATCACACCAATACAGCACTCTATACTGCACTAATTCCAAAGCTAGACTGCACCTGTACCAACACTATACTGCTTTATACCAAAACCTTTACCGCATCTGAACCACATCTATCACAACCACACCTACCTGTGTTGACACTATAACATACCTACACTGTACCTATACTGCATGCAGGTTAACTGGGACTGTCCTTAAGTACTTAAAGTAGAAGTTCTGCCTAAAATGAATTAACTCTAAATCTACTGACAGCCACATTCTAAAACTAATCTATCTAACCCTGTCAATCAAAAATCGCTATACATACCTTTTCTGCAAAAACCTGGTTAGGATAGCCCCCAACCCCTAAAGACAGTCCATATTCCCAGTTAAACCAGGAAGGGATAACCCAGCAGCATGTAGGGAAAATGCAAAAACAAATTTATTAAGGAAAAAAGGGGACATAAACAAATGACAGAAGGGTGACACATGACCGACAACGTTGTCTAAAATACCATCCCCGGAGGTTGCAACCATCCTTGACCCATACTATGCATGACAAATAACCATCCAATAGCACAAGTCCCAGGAAATCCTTTTAAACAATCATCCACTCAGTGAAGTGTGGGCGATATAGTAAGGAACGTCTGGGGATCAATAGCTATATAGATTGGCGATAAACATAATGACCAGCACCAGATGAATGAACATATCACGTGTACAACGTAAAACAAAATTACACCGGATGATGGCAAAAGACTGTCACCAACCGCGTGGTGAAGAAGTAAATTAGCATGTGAAAAACCAAAGTAACCCCTGGTTTTAAGGATAAGTCAGTCTCTGGTATGTGACATCTGGGTGTATTGATGCAGGGTAGCCACATGTAAATCCATAGATGGTAGTCAAATATGACAGTGACACACTGTAACCACCTCAGAACTCGTGAATATTCATTGGCAGTCAGATCAAAATACCAGTATCAATGAGTAACAAGCTCGGGTCTCCATGCACATCTGTGTGGATAGATTGCGGATCCTCCAGAGCGCAATGCTCAGATACATAAAACGCCTGCTGGCTGTGAATAGCATCCACTTACTGTTTGAAGAGCTGGCTGCGGCTTGGCACCTCCGCGTTTAATGTGAGTGAGGTCCAGTCTTGTGAAAGGTGGAACAGTCCGCTGCTGACATAGCAGTAAAGCTGGGACTCCCTCACCAGCGTGGAACGCTCATACACACACCCGACGACCAACACCTCGATATATTGTTTGGGCAGCGTGGACAGAGTTGGTAATCCGCGTCTCTCAGTGAGGCAACAGCTGATCATCGGCTCTTGGGAATCTTGGGAGTCTAGAAAGCCTGGACTGGAGTGGTCAAAACGAACATCATTCAGGGCATCATAGACAGGTCATCAAGCGGATCAAGGCGGTATATCCCCCTACAGACGGCGGGGTCTACGAGGATGCATGGGGGGAAGACAGAGGGGGCAGAAACCGACGTGTTTCATCCGCTGTACCGCGGATTTCATCGGATTTTCAACCAATCCAGCCAATCCAGTCTGGTCTCCAGCGGCAGATGCTGGGAAGTGATGTCACCCATAGGCTTACTATGGGCTTCCGTTGTCGACTACCTCTTCTGCACACACCTACACAGAGAAGCTGCCACTGACAGCTGAGCGTGGGACAGGACCGGTTCTGCTGCAAAAACGGTATGTATAGCTATTTTTTGCTTTACAGGGTTAGATAGATTAGTCTTAGAATGTGGAACAAGAAATAGGCTGGACTCCTGTGCAATCTCTTTATTGTATTTAGGATACAGCATACAGCATACAATGAACCACAACTGCAAGCTGACACATTTTGCACCTGCTATGGGTGCTTAGTCATAGCTCAAAAACATCAGAAACCCAGACAGGTATATATACATACAGTATCTCACAAAAGTGAGTACACCCCTCACATTTTTGTAAAAATGTTATTATAGCTTTTCATGTGACAACACTGAAGAAATTACATTTTGCTACAATGTAAAGTAGTGAGTGTACATCTTGTATAACAATGTAAATTTGCTGTCCCCTCAAAATAACTCAACACATAGTCATTAATGTCTAAACCACTGGCAACAAAAGTGAGTAAATCCCTAAGTGAAAATGTCCAAGTTGGGTCCAATTAGCCATTTTCCCTCCCGGTGTCATGTGACTTGTTAGTGTTACAAGGTCTCAGGTGTGAATGGAGAGCAGGTGTGTTAAATTTGGTGTCATTGCTCTCACTCTCTCATACTGATCACTGGAAGTTCAACATGGCACCTCATGGCCAAGAACTCTCTGAGGATCTGAAAAAAAGAATTGTTGCTCTAAATAAAGATGGCCTAGGCTATAAGAAGATTGCCAAGACCCTGAAACTGAGCTGCAGCATGGTGGACAAGACCAAACTGCGGTTTAACAGGATAGGTTCCACTCAGAACAGGCCTCGCCACGGTCAACCAAAGAAGTTGAGTGCACATGCTCAGCATTATATCCAGAGGTGGTTTTTGGGAATTAAACGTATGAGTGCTGCCAGCATTGTTGAAGGGGTGTGGGGGTCATTCTGTCAGTGCTCAGACCATACGCTGTACACTGCATCAAATTGATCTGCATGTCTGTTGTCCCAGAAGGAAGCCTCTTCGAAAGATGATGCACAAGAAAGCCTGCAAACAGTTTGCTGAAGACAAGCAGACTAAGGACATGGATTACTGGAACCATGTTCTGTGGTCTGATCACACCAAGATAACATATTTGGTTCAGATGGTGTCAAGCATGTGCGGCGGCAACCAGGTGAGGAGTACAAAGACAAGTGTGTCTTGCCTAAAGTTAAGCATGGTGGTGGGATTGTCATGGTCTGGGGTTGCATGAGTGTTGCCGGCACTGGGGAGCTACAGTTCATTGAGGGAACCATGAGTGCCAACATGTACTGTGACATACTGAAGCAGAGCATGAGCCCCTCCCTTCAGAGGCTGGGTCGCAGGGCAGTATTCCAATATAACAACCTCAAACACACCTCCAAAATGACCACTGCCTTGCTAAAGAAGCTGAGGGTGAAGGCGATGGACTGGCCAAGCATGTCTCCAGACCTAAACCCTATTGAGCATCTGTGGGGCATCCTCAAATGGAAGGTGGAGGAGTGCAAGGTCCCTAACATCCACCAGCTCTGTGATGGTGTCATGCTCTGGTTAAGGCAGTGCTGGAAAATAATGGTGGCCACACAAAATATTGACACTTTGGCCCAATTTGGACATTTTCACTTAGGGGTGTACTCACTTTTGTTGCCAGCAGTTTAGACATTAATAGCTGTGTATTGAGTTATTTTGAGGGGACAAATTTACATTGTTATACAAGCTGTACACTCACTACTTCACATTGTAGCAAAGTGTCATTTCTTCAGTGTTGTCACATGAAAAGATATAATAAAATAGTTAAAAAAATATGAGGGGTGTACTCACTTTTGTGAGATACTGTATGGTAGGATAGGTGAAACAAAAAACATTGATTGATTAATACACCTCCCTCTTAATCTGATTCTGGCATGTGTGTCTGATTAGATGTCCAATATATAGGTAATTGGATTCAAAAAACGGTAACCTATTTTTATGAGTACCAAAAACCATAAAACACCACAGTGATAATAATTACCTTATTTTCCGGCGTATAAGATGACTTTTTATAGTAAAAAAGATACCCCAAAAATTGTGGGTCGTCTTATAAGCCGGGAACTGTAGCTTCAGCTAGTTACAGAATGTAACTTTTAAATATTTTAGCCATCTGGATGTGCCCTAATAGAGTATTGTAGCTTCTGCTACATACAGAATGTCTCTATTATTAATATTTTAGCCTGCTGGCTGTTTATACAGTACCTTTGGCTACTTACAGAACATCCCTGTGCTGTAATACTTTATGTACTGCGCCGAGCCAATCACGGCAAGCCGTGTATTCTATTAATGCATACAAAGCCTGCTCGGATTGGCAAAGGTTGTATAAGCCCGCCTCTCTGACTCAGCCAATCCGAGCAGGCTTTGTATGCATTAATAGAATACACCACTTGCCGTGATTGCCGAGTCAGAGAGGCGGGCTTATACAACCTTTACCAATCTGAGCAAGCTTTGTATGCATTAATAGAATACATTGCTTGCCGTGATTGGCTCAGCGTAGTACATACAGTATTACAGCACAAGGACGTTCTATAAGTAACCGAAGCTTACTGTATACACATCCAGTGGGCTAAAATATTAATAATAGCGAAGTTATGTATGTAGTAGAAGCTACAGTTCTGTATTGGGGCACATGCAGCAGGCTAAAAGATTTAATAGGGACATTCTGTAAGTAGCCAAAGCTACAGCCAAAGCTACAGTTCTGTATCACATCCAGCGGCCTAAAAGATTAGAGACGTTAGTTTTGGGCCAAACAAATTAAAGATTCACATTTTTACCTGTACTGTATGTGCAGATTAGTGGGTGTACAACAAATGATGACTGATGTTATTAAATGGTGTTGCCTTGGAAGGGGGGGGGGGGTAGCCTTATACGGCGAGTATAGAGCAAAACCTATGTTTTAACTGGAAAAATAGGGGGTCGCCTTATACGCCGGAAAATACGGTAAAACATTGTATAGCAACCACAAAAGAAGAGAAATTGTGTAAACCTCATATATTATCAGACATCTAAAACATGTTTTTTAGATGAAATATCTTAATCCAAGGAAGCTGCTCTGAAACCAAATCTACAAATTGACTTTACAAGAATAAATGGCTAAACCTTAATGCATACAGCTCCCAAAGATAAACAGAAATGTATAACAGAGCTCTCGTCACTCCTATTCCATTTATTGTTTTTATTATTATATTGTATATAGGTCAAGAAAGCATACTTGAATGTAAACATGAAGACGTGTATAGTAATACACATACACATGTATACCGTCATTATAAAAGAAACAAAAGAACATCGGCTGTTGCACAATCAGCTGTTACAAAAGCACACAATCTTCCCGCGGGGCCGGCATTAATGTGGAAACCTATAACTATACATGTTACACATGTCCATGAAAAAATTTGGCTCTACCTGTGTCTATCTCATCCATGAAATTGGAGAAAAAACTGACACAGAACCCATATATATACCCATACACCAGCTGATACCGCAAACTATCGTGTGAACAGCAGCGGCCGGTCAATAAGGGGCACTTGGGCACCGCCTCCCCGCTGAAGAAGAAAAAAAAAAAAAAAGTCAGTCCGACCCTCTAAAGGAGGCGTCGGTATATTGACTTTTTTTTTTTTTCTCGGCTCCTTCCTGTCTGCTGACAGCAAGTATAGTCAGTGAGGTTGAAAAAAGACACATTCCATCAAGTCCAACCTATGTGTGTGCTTTTATGTCAGTATTACATTGTATATCCCTCAATGCTGTGGTCCCTTAGGTGTGCATCTAGTAGTTTTTTGAATTTATCTATACTACCAGCAGAAACTACTGCTTGTGGAAGAGAATTCCACATTCTCACTGCTCTTACCGTAAAGAAACCTCTACGCATCTTAAGGTTAAACCGCCTTTCCTCTATTCTTAGTGAATGGCCGCATGTCTTTGTGTACTCCCTTGCGCTGAATAGTTTTGTCCCTATAGTGGGGTCACCAGTACAGTATTTGTACATTAAAATCATTTCCCCTCTCAAGCATCTCTTCTCCAGAGAGAATAAGTTCAGTGCTTGTAATCTTTCCCCATAACTAAGGTCTTCCAATCCCTTAATTAGCTTTGTGGCTCTTCTCTGAACCCTTTCCAATACATGGACATCCTTTCTGAGGACCGGTGCCCAGAACTGGACGGCATACTCCAGGTGCAGCCTCACCAGAAACTTGTATAGTGGGAGAATTGATTTATCCCTGAAGTTAATCCCTTTCTTGATGCATGCCAAAACTTTGTTAGTGTTGCTGCACTTTGCTTGCAGCAGCTTGGCATTGCATGCCACTGCTGAGCCTGTTCTCTACTAGGACCCCTAGGTCTTTTTCCATCCTAGTTTCCCCCGGGGGCTCTCCCCCTAGTGAGTAGTTTGCGTTCATGTTCTTGGTACCCAAATGCATTATCTTACATTTTTCTACGTTAAATCTCATTTGCCATTTGTCTGCCCACCCCATTCATTTATTCAGATCTTCTTGTAAGGTTTCCACATCCTGTGGAGTGTTTATTACCCTGCTTATCTTGGTATCATCCGCAAATATTGAGATTGAGCTCTTCAGCCCGTCCTCCAAATCATTTATGAATAAATTGAAAAGGATTGGTCCCAGGACAGAACCTTGGGGAACCCCACTTTCTACACCAGACCATTCTGAGTATTCCCCATTTATCACCACCCTCTGGACTCTCCCCTGCAGCCAGTTTTCAATCCAGGTGCTCACCCTTTGATCCATGTTTAGGGATCTTAGTTTGTACAGTAAACGTTTATGGGGAACTGTATCAAATGCTTTTGCAAAGTCCAGATAAACCACGTCTACAGGCCTTCCTTTATCTAGGTGGCAGCTCACCTCCTCATAGAAGGTTTATAGATTGGTTAGTAGTGAGCCGATTGGACAGTCATAAAGGACTATATATGTGCAGGCGCACACACATAGTCTGATTGGCTGCCCTGAGCCCTCCCACCCTCCAATGCCAGCGAATTGGCAATGGCCATTCAGAGGGACGCCACCCTCTTCAAAACTGACAGCGGTGACAGAGTGTTGGGGGAGGTGACTTATTCCATTGTGTTCCCACTGCTATCAGCGAGACCTACATAGAGAGAGAGAGAGAGAGAGATAGTGGTGGGTCATGTCTGTGGCCAATGCCGGCCATGGATAGTGTGCATGTACTGTGTACACTACACGGAGGAAGGATCAGAGAAGACAGGAAGAGAAGCCTGGAGCGCACGGGAGGAGAGACTGGAGGACCGCAGCCTGCTTTACAGTCTAGGTGAGTGCAGACCTGGAGTGACTCGGCTTACACACTACCTGCCCTGCCTCCTTCAGCAAGTCCTGTAAGTGCTGAAAGAATCAGCAGCAGAAGGGTGGCAGGCTCAGGGCAGACTGTGAGTGATAGATCCTTGCAGTAGGCAGGGGCAAAGGCAGCAGTGATTACTTTAAAAAAGGAAAGGTACAGTCCATGCAGAGTCAGGACTGGGATAGGGGGAGGGGCAGAAGGAGCACCTGTTATGCTATTTCACTGTGTCCTAAGTCCTACTACAGCAGCATCTTCCACCTCCAACTTTACTTCTCCTCTCAGTGTTATGCAAGTCTGTAAATCTACCCGGTATGATGAGACAATCACACCGATCTTCTCCCTCCTCCCCCCCCTCCTTCACTTTCTCCTATTTGTTTGCTCTCCCCTCACATGTATCTGTACTGCTCCCATCCTGCAGCCTCAGGTGTCAGATCTGACCATTCCCATCACTGACTGTCTGCCTGACACCCTTTCCATCCCACATCACTTTTTATCTCTTCCAACTGTTCAGTACATTCTCTGCAGTCATTTAAGGTGGCAATAGGAATGAAATAAAAATATCTGTGATGCTGGGCTGTATACCGTATCTGTGATGCTGGGCTGTATACCGTATCTGTGATGCTGGGCTGTATACCGTATCTGTGATGCTGGGCTGTATACTGTATCTGTGATGCTGGGCTGTATACTGTAACTGTGATGCTGGGCTGTATACCGTATCTGTGATGCTGGGCTGTATACCGTATCTGTGATGCTGGGCTGTATACCGTATCTGTGATGCTGGGCTGTATACCGTATCTGTGATGCTGGGCTGTATACTGTATCTGTGACGCTGGGCTGTATACCGTATCTGTGATGCTGGGCTGTATACCCTATCTTTGATGCTAGTTGTATACTCCTGACACTATAGGTGAAATACAGGGAACAAAGTAGGTGGATTCTGTAAGGGGTGAGGCTTATGAGAAGTGGGAGATGCCAAAAAGGGCCGGCGGGATCTGGTGCCCCCGTCCTAAAACTTCACTAGCCGCCACTGCGTATGAACCTGCAGATTATATTATATGGCCAACATAAAAATAAAAATAAAGCATTCAGACAGCGCTACCACTCTAATCCTAAAAGGAGAAACAGACTAGCCATTATAGAAACATCAGTAAGATCAAAAAGATAATCCGTTGTGGATGGATAAACATAGTCTTATTTCAAGTACCAACCTTCATGTGGTTACTTATACATATCAAAGCCATATGCACATATGTGGAAAGCTATTGTTCATTAAATATTTATTATTATTAATTTGCCTATGTCTATATCGTCTACAAAAATTGCAAAATGGACACAGGCAATACCAATGCACTTGCCCATACATTGAAAAAAAGAGGACAGGTCTGATGTTACCTGTAACACACCTCCATCCCTAATAGCCCATGGGACTTTGAGTGAGGTGGGAACGGGGGCCAAAAAAGCAAGTATAAATATGTGTAAAACCTAATTTATTAAGTTCATCAGCAAATACATGAACATTTGAGCCAAGCTTAATGAACGAAAAACCTATAATCCGAAATGTCTCAAAACGTTGATACAGTGTTAAAAATTGTAAAATATACAAAATATATCTATACAGACATCCATAACTCAATGCATTTCGCGAGTCCCTGCTCGCTTCCTCAGGAGTAGATCTTAACCGCTTCCCCACTGCGCGCCGTCTTTTCACGGCGGCAGTGGGGGAGCCCTGCGCGAATCGCCGTAAATAAGCGGCGATTCGCATTTGGCCACCAGGGGGCGCGCGCGCACCCGCCGCACTCCTGGGGAGTGTGCCCGCGGCTCGGGCGGACCCGATGTCCGCCGGCGAGCCGCGATGAGCGGCTACAGGGAAAGAACGGGGAACCGCCGATGTAAACACGGCGGTTCCCCGCCCTGTCAGTGGGGCATGAGAGATCTACTGATCCCTGTCACTGGGATCAGTTAGATCGCTCATGCCCATGTTAGCCCAACCCCCCCACAGTAAGAACACACCCAGGGAACACACTTAACCCCTAGCTCTCCCCCTGCAGGTCAACCCCTTCACTGCCAATGACA
>BLSH010171408.1:616574-633770 GCA_018402905.1 Glandirana rugosa
CTGTATCTACCTCCCCCCCACTACCGCCTGTCTGTATCTACCCCTCCCCCCCACTACACACATGCACACACACATTCACACTCACACACGCATGCACACACACATGCACACACACATGCACACACATACACACACACATACACACTCACCCACATCCTCTGCCTTGGGTAAACATCAGAGAATGGTAAGGCCTCACCTTGCAGTCTGCAGCCAGCCCGGATGTCCTGCTGTCTGGTCAGACTCTGGTATGGCTGCTGTGCTGGTAGCGTGGTGGCTGGCAGTGGTGGCTGCGGGCACAGGAGTGCTGGTACAGTGGTGACTGGCATGGGAGACGAGCGATAGGCGGCACCATCACCGCGGCGGGTGTCATTCTCACTCACACTACTGTGTCCCGTCCTTCTCTCTCCTCGTAGTGTGTCCTGGACTGGTGGAGTGCTGTGCCTGCGTGACACGCAGCCAGCACGTTCGCCATTGTCCCGCCCACAGCAGCCAATGGAAGAGAGTCATTGGCTCTGATGGCTCCGGGGGCAGCCAATCAGACCGTGTGTATGCGCCTGGCCAGCGCACACCCATAGACTTTAATTGCTGGCCAATCGGCTCGCTACTTGCTGTCAGCTGACAGCAAGGAGCCGAACAAAAAAAAAAGAAAAGTCAATGTACCGTGCCTCCTGCAGGGGGGCTGGGCTGACTTTTTTTTTCTTCATATCAGCGGTGGGGAGGCGCCCCTTATCCACCAGCCGCCGCTGGTAGGCAACCTGCGGCCCTCCAGCTGTTGTAGAACTACATTTCCCATGAGGCATTGCAAGGCTGATGGGTACAATTACACCCAGAGGCATGATGGGTCCCAACTTGTAGTTTTGCAACAGCTGGAGAGCCGCAGGTTGCCTACCCCTGGTCTACAATGTAGCGGAAAGTAGAGTAAGAAACTAGAAAACAATTACCTGAATGCTTTCTTACATTTTATTAAGCCCCTAAGGGGACATTGGACTCTCTCCCTATGAGATTTTGTTTGGGAATGTGTTACACATTTGCTTATATTCTGTCTCAGCAGCTGAAGTCCTCCATTCGGATCTCACAGAGAATGTTGCTGATCTTTTAAGGGTTTTAACAAACTCATTTATGTGTTTTCTCCCCAATTCCAGATCCTAACAGTTCGTAAGGATCTAAAACGAAAGCCAGGTGACTTGTGGATTGTTAAGAGACATTTTTATATAAGGAAACGTTTGGAGACTCAATACAGCATCTATTCATGTAAAGTTTTGCAAAACTTGAAGGAAAGGTCAAGGTGGATCCACACCAGACACTGCAAAAAATGACTGAATGAAAGTATCTCTGTGTTTGATTTGTTTCCCTCTTGGAATCACAGTCTAGAGTACTATTTATTAAAATGCTTTAATTGTAAGGGATATACATATATACACATATATTTAATGGGATTTGAAAAGTAGTTCAGCCATGTTGAAGACCTATTTGTCTTTTGTACCTCTTCCATTTTATGTAGAATTGTATGTGTTTACATATACTGATAAATCGGCATGCCAACATTTAAGCTAGAAGGCCATTCTGGCCACAGGAGTGTACAGCCAATACTCTGTAAATATTTCTTATCAATCATTTATTTTTCACAATGAAAGGTAATTTTGAAATGAAAAAGATACTCAGCTTTTATATTCTCCACAGTGGAGTTTTGCCTCTTTGGCCGGGACTTCCTCCACCTAAGCGTGTGGAGGTTCCAGGCTAAAGTTGATAGCAGGTATGGTTAGTGATTGATCAAAAGAGGGGAGATTGTGAAGGACATTTGTAAGTTCTGTATATAATTCACAAACATAAATGACATTGGTGCAGTGCTAGTAAGTGTAAAACATCTTTAAATCTAGAAATGTCCAGAACAAATCAAACAATAAGGAAACGTGATCATATGTGCTCCGGAGATCCAGGGAGGAAGAGAAGATATAAAACCGCCACCAACACCGAACACACTGCCTCTTACCCCCTGTGGTGGACCCTCATTACAAAGGTCATAAACAGCATGTATTGTCAAAGTAATCAGTCCAGCAGCGGTACTCAGCACCTCCTAGTAGTCAGGTCCCACTTTCATGGATCATACCAGGGCATGTATTATACAAAAACAAAGAACAGATATCTCATAGCGCAACAAGCTTCTAAAATACGTTTTATTTGGATAAAAATATCACACTCACATGTCCTGAACAGAAACAGCACTTTGGATAAATAGGAGGGGAGCGATCCACACTCTCCCACTAATGCGATGGTATCAGCGTCCCAGTATATAGTCTCGTCCCGTGCGCCTGGCTCCTCCCCTAACGGTTTCGTCTACACATGATGTCATCAAGGGGCGTGGTTTCAGATGGACACAGAACTAGCAAGACTTATACAGAGCATGGGTGGAAGTACAGTGCCTTGAAAAAGTATTCATACCCCTTGAAATTTTCCACACTTTGTCATGTTACAACCAAAAACTTAAATTATTTTATTGGGATTTTATGTGATAGACCAACACAAAGTGGCACATAATTGTGAAGTGGAAGGAAAATGATAAATAGTCTTCCAAATTTTTTTTACAAATAAATATGTGAAAAGTGTGGGGTGCATTTGTTTTCAGCCCCCTGAGTCAATACTTTGTAGAACCGCCTTTCCCTGCAATTACAGCTGCAAGTCTTTTTGGCGATGTCAGCTTTGCACATCTAGAGAGGACATTTTTTGCCCATTCTTCTTTGCAAAATATCTCAAGCTCTGTCAGATTGGATGGAGAGCGTCTGTGAATAGCAAATGTTTTAGTCTTGCCACAGATTCTCAATTGGATTTAGATCTGGCCTTTGACTGGGCCATTCTAACACATGAATATGCTTTGATCTAAACCATTCCATTGTAGCTCTGGCTGTATGTTTAGGGTCGTTGTCCTGCTGGAAGGTGAACCTCCGCCCCAGTCTCAAGTCTTTTGCAGACTGTAACAGGTTTTCTTCTAATATCGACCTATATTTGGCTCCATCCATCTTCCCATCAACTCTGTCCAGTTTCCCTGTCCCTGCTTGAGAAAAGCATCCCCACAACATGATGCTGCCACCACCATGTTTCACAGTGGGGATGGTGTGTTCTGGTTGATGTGCAGTGTTAGTTTTCAGCCACACACAGCGTTTAGAGTATAGGCCAAAAAGTTCAATTTTGGTCTCATCTGACCAGAGCACGTTTGCTGTGTTCCCCACATGGCTTCTTACAAACTGCAAACGGGACTTCTTATGGCTTTCTTTCAACAATGGCTTTCTTCTTTCCACTCTTCCATAAAGGCCAGATTTGTGGAGTGCAAGACTAATAGTTGTCCTGTGGACAGATTTTCCCACCTGAGCTGTGGATCTCTGCAGCTTCTCCAGAGTTACCATGGGTCTCTTGGCTGCTTCTCTGATTAATGCTCTCCTTGCCCAGCTGGTCAGTTTAGGTGGACAGCCATGTCTTGGTAGGTTTGCGGTTGTGCCATACTCTTTCCATTTTCAGATGTTGGATTGTACAGAGCTCCGTGAGATGTTCAAAGCTTGGGATATTTTTTTTTCATAACCTAACCTGCTTTAAACTTCTCCATAACTTTATCCCTGACCTGTCTGGTGTGTTCCTTGACATTCATGATGCTGTTTGTTCACTAAGGTTCTCTAACAAACCTCTGAGGGCTTCACAGAACAGCTGTATTTATACTGAGATTAAATTACACAAAGGTGGACTCTATTTACTAATTAGGTGACTTCTGAGGCAATTGGTTCCACTAGATTTTAGTTAGGGGTATCAGAGCAAAGGGGGCTGAATACAAATGCACGCCACACTTTTCACATATTTATTGGTAAAAAAAAATTGAAAACCATTTATCATTTTCCTTCCACTTCAGTTATGTGTCACTTTGTGTCGGTTTATCACATAAAATCCCAATAAAATACGTTTACGTTTTTGGTTGTAACATGGCAAAATGTGGAAAATTTGAAGGGTATGAATACTTTGTCAAGGCACTGTAGGCGGTGTTCCACCAGCTAATAATTAAAAACAAAAGAACAGGAAACAGGAAGCTGTCACTCGTGCACACAGAGAAGCGCTTTCACAAGAGATAAAATCATATTAACTCCTTGTATGTAAATAAATACTTCATTATGACCAATAGCCTCCCAAACTGAATTGGGGTTAAATACTTCAAACATGAATTTATAAACAAAAATGGGACAGAAACTGAAATATCTGGGACGCCTCGCCATCTAATGGTCAAAAATATATTGCACATCCTAGTTTCTTATTACAAAGAATCCAATAAACACAGACTCTACAGATCTAATTAAAAATAATAAAGATAAAAAACAGGGCGTTCCAATATATATGACATAACGGACACCCTCGTAGTCATTATCCCTTATGTGAAGCCTATGATCCAAAAATCAAACAAAATCACAGTCCTCAACATAAGGAGGCACCCTAAAAATTTCCTAATAAAAAATGGCATAATAGCAATAATAAAAAAGGAGAAAGAGCCGTAGAGGGGAGAATAATGATAACAATCAGGCATTATTGATAAAGGCATTTATGTCCCACTCTATATTGAGACCCAGGGGACTGTAGGTCCTAGCCCTATATATCCACTAGGTCCCAAGGAGGGACATACCCCTCGTCATATGGCTACCACGCCAATTGCCTGAATACTTATCGATACCAATAAACGTCGTCCATTTTGGGTCCCTGTTATGGCATTCTGCATAGTGCTGAGATAGGCTATGCTTAGGAAAACCCTTCTTAATGTTCTTAATATATTCCTTAAGCCTAGTTTGTAATTTACGAATAGTTCTCCCTATATATTCTCGACCACATGGACAGTGAATCAAGTAAACTACATGTTTCGTCGTGCATGTGATGAAAGGCTTGATGGGAAAATGTTCCTGGGTATTATTTGTCACAAAATGGTTAACCCTCCTGTGATTAACCACATTGATCTTACAGGCAACGCACTTCCTACATGGGAAAAAAAAAACATGTTTTGAAAAAGGAAACTCTATTAGGGGGCTCAATCACATTTTTGGCTATCTGCATTTTCAGTGGGCTTGCTCCCCTACATACCAACATAGGATTTTTGGGAAGAAGAGGTCCCAGAATTTGGCCATTACATAGCACCCTCCAGTGCTTCTGTAATATCTTTTTGAAATCATTATGTTGAGTGGAATAAGTAGTAAAGAATGTGTACATAAAGGAGTCATTTGGTTCCGACTTTCAAGGGATCAGTAACTGCTGTCTGTCACGACCAGCAGCCTGGGCTACGGCTTGATCAATTTCATCCACACCATAACCCTTTTCTAGAAATCTATCCCTTAACACAGAGACTTCAGCCTCTGTATATAATTGTATTCTATTTTGCATCAATTGCACACTGCACACGGCACTAATAATGTTTTCATTCTTTCGAGTCCTGATTAGAATTAGCCTGCCTATGTTACGCCCCCTGTTACCATACAAGTACAATTGTAATATTAATGTGATACCTACGTAATCATGTGTATAAAAACCTTCAATTGCATCATAATAAAGCAGAACAGTTATTTGGAAAGATGCTGAGTGTATCTTTTAATGTCTGTTCCCTACTGCAGTAGTTATTCATTTGGAACCACCAATCAATATGAGGATAGGAGTTGCCTATCTATAAATTTCCATGTCACAATTGGAAATGTCACAAAAAAGCATCTATTTGAGAGCAGATGCCCATATGTAACAGCCCCATATTCACAAACTTCGCTTGAGCAAGGTTCCAAAACGGGTGTGGTCCCCCAAGAAGAGTGGCCGCGGAATATGTCTTCCTTGGGAGCTGAAGAGATGGAGCAAGCAGCAAGTCACCAGGGAAGCAGGAGGAGGATAGGTATGACTAAATAAAAAGGTGTATATAAAGGGTATCCCACAAATCCAGGATTGAAACTGTAATGAAAAGTTTGAATGTATATGTCTGAGTATCTATACACATGCTGCATTGGCAGACTAAAGGTAAGTTACTAACTTCAATGTAAATATATATATATATATATATATATATATATATATATATATATATATGTATCTGAGGTATCCCAATGTATGCTGCTGTAGCAGACTGGCGATAATAATACATGTCTCATGCAGTGTAATCTCAGGATATGTGGGCAATTGGTGAGGAGAGAGGGGCTATGAGTGACAAAGGATCATGCTATGAAGCTAATGTGGGATGCAATATTACCAGTGAACCACCTAAACTATAAAGCATGCCCTAAAAATAGTGTATGGGAGTGCATAGGAATATCCCAATGAATTGGATGTGATGTGCTTAGCAGATAGGTGTGCTTGATGTGTCATCTAAGGAGGCAGTGTGGAAACCGAAAGCCTTCATGTGAATCCTCCTGCTTAGATCCCCAGCAGGCAGGGCAGCTGATAGGGGGGTACTGCCTGCCATGGTGTGGGGGGCCCAGAGCACACAGGGGGGCCCACACAGAGGGGATTAGTGACAGTTGACAATTGTGCCTCTTTTCCTCCAGTAGATATAAGCTTTTATCTGATAAGAAAGAGACAGCCGTCCCTCACTAATCCCCCTCCCTGTGTGGGCCCCCTCCTCTCAGCACTGGAGTTTGTTATCTCTCTAAGGCTCCATGCACATTGGCTTAAAAAAAATTGCTGCTTCTGCAGGAGTTTAGTGTTTTGCTTGTAGAAGCAGCTCAATGTTATCCTATGTATCCATACCAATTACAGCCATATTTTAAGCTCAACGTTAAGAGACAGAAAAAAAAATCCTTCTGGTTCTCCTAAACTCTCTAAACTTTGTACAAAAAAAGTTCTATATAAGTGTTTTTTTCTGCCAAGTGAACTGGAGTTTTTTTAAGCCCAGTGTGCATGGAGCTTAACTTTTTTTCTCTCCCTCTGTCCCTTGGATCCCGGAGCCTGTATATTTTTTTCATCTCATCTTCATTTTTATTTATTAACTCAGTTTTATCTTTTAGATTCAGCAGGAATTCTGTGTGTTATGTTGTATTTGTAGCTTTAATACTTTCTCGGGGGGGGGGGGGGGGCCCATACTTTCTTGGGGGGGCCCTGTCAAATAGTCTGTATGGGGCCCCGCGATTTCTATCAGCAGCCCTGCCAGCAGGTGCCACTGGCTGCACCTCTAATGCCATGGACAGGTGACTGATTGTGTGAGCATGAAGTATGCTCACCACCTATAAACACACATGGGCGGGTGTCTCCCGGTCATCTGTGGTGAAAAGCCTCAGCATGGCGCCTATTCTTATTTTTTGGCTTTTATCTCAGGAAAATGGCTCTATTTTTTCATGCCTTTCCCTCTCTGTCATCTTCACTTCTATGTGGAATATTGGGTAAGGTTTCTTGATATATTAATATAGAGGTCACGATGTACTGTTACTGGCTGCCTTCATTGTCGTGACTGTGTTAATTCACACTGTGCACTACTTTCTGGAACAGGGTCCATCATGTCTGTATTCATGGTTTGCCTATATGGTGTGATTCTATAGGTGTGGCTAATTTTTATTTTTTTATATTTTATTTTTGCTTCACTATATACGTAAACCCATGTGGCGTATGATCGGCTTTATATGGGCTTACATATGGTTTGCACTTGTGGAACGGTTAAATATGGGTCATCATTCATTGTGCGGCAGTGCAATATACTTTATGAAAATTACCAGCTTTTTGTAGGATTAACTTTTCATTATGGTTGGAGTGGTAAGACTGTGTTTTTTTCGATTCCCTCCTTTATGCTGGCCGTTTAATACGATCCATAGATCCGCATGATTTCTTTTCCATGTGGCCGTGTTTATGGGCAAGTGTGTTGGGGCGGTCCATGTCTGTTCTCCAAGTTTTGAATGGGATAGACAGGGTCAGGACCAATAAAAGTTTTTTTACGAATACATGTATGGCTTAGATAGGTTACAGGTAACCATATTTATCCTGGTATCATAGTGGGTCCAGGTTCATTTATAATAACATATCCTTTTGATCCTCTTGAGGTTCCTACTATGGCTGGTTTTGTCGGTTTTGTTGGCTTTCTTTTTGCATCAGATCGGCTGGTGTATGGGCAAGTGCATTGATACTGCCTGTGTCCGTTTTTCGATTTTTGTAGACGATATAGACATAGGCATAATAAATATTTAATGAACAATAGCTTTCCACATATGTGCATATGGCTTTGATATTTATAAGTAACCAAATTAATTCCGGTACTTGCAATAAGACTGTTTATCCATCCACAACAGTTTATCTTTTTGATCTTACTGACGTTTCTATAATGGCTAGTCTGTTGGTTCTCCTTTTAGGATTAGAGTGGTAGGGCCGTCTGAATACTTTATTTTTACTTTTATGTTTGCTATATAATATAATCTGCAGGTTCACACGATTGTTTGCAGTATCGGCTGTTGTATGGGTATATTATATATGGCTTCTGTGTCAGTTTTCTCTCCAATTTCATGGATGAGATAGACATGGGTAGAACCAATTTTTTCTCATGGACATGTGTAATACAGGCGGTCCCCGGGTTACAAACAAGATAGGGACTGTAGGTTTGTTCTTAAGTTGAATTTGTTTGTAAGTGGGAACTGTACATTTTTTAAGTGTAGCTTCAGCCAAAAAGACTATTTTTAAGCTTTTTGGATAGCATAGGGAAGGGGTAACACCCCTGTAATGTTTGTTTTGCTGTCTATGTTTCTGTTCAGAAGATTTCACCTCACTTACTGTCCCAATGAGAATTGGATTTTGAAAATTTTGGGTTGTTGTGGAAACAAACCTTGGTGATAAAGCATCAGTGGAGACACCTTTTTCCCATAATAACTCTTACAGGAGTGAATTTCCCTTCCTAGGGGTAGATTTCCTCTCACTTCCTGTTGTCTCCCTCCGTTTGTAAGTAGGAGTCGTTTGTAAGTCAGATGTTTGTAACTAGGGGACTGCCTGTATACATAGTTATAAGTTTCCACATTAATGCCGGCCCCGCAAGAAGATTGTGTGCTTTTGTAACAGCCGATGTTCTTTTGTTGCTTTTATAATGACGGTATACATATGTATGTGTATTACTATACACGTCTTCATGTTTCCATTCAAATATGCTTTCTTGACCTATATACAATATAAAAATAAAAATAATTAATGGAATAGGAGTGGTGAGAGCTCTGTTATAAACGTCTCTTTATCTTTGGGAGCTGTATGCATTAAGGTATAGCCATTTATTCTTGTAAAGTCAATTTGTAGATTTGGTTATGAAGCAGCTTCCTTGGATTAAGAGATTGTATCTCAAAAACATGTTTTAGATGTCTGAAAATATATGAGGTTTATACAATTTCTCTTCTTTTTTGGTTGATATACAATGTTTTAATTATTATTATTATTATCACTGTGGTGTTTTATGGTTTTTGGTACTCATAAAAATAGGTTACCTTTTTTTTACTCAAATTGCCTACAGTTGTGCTCATAAGTTTTCATACCCTGGCAGAATTTATGATTTCTTGGCCATTTTTCAGAGAATATGAATGAGAATATGAGAACACAGAAACTACCCAAATGATCCCAATTAAAAGTTTACATACCCTGGTGATTTTGGCCCGATAACCTGCACACAAGTTGACAAAAAGGGGTTTTAATGGCTATTAAAGGTAACCATCCTCACCAGTGATCTGTTTGTTTGTAATTAGTGTGTGTGTGTATAAAAGTTCAATGAGTTTCTGGACTCCTGACAGACCCTTGCATCTTTCATCCAGTGATGCACTGATATTTCTGGATTCTGAGTCATGGGGAAAGCAAAAGAATTGTCAAATGTCTGCGGTAAAAGGTAGTTGAACTGTATACAACAGGAAAGGGATATAAAATGATATCGAAGGAATTGAGAATGCCAATCAGCAGTGTTCTGTTGAAACCAAACCACGGTCAGGCAGACCAACTAAGGTTTCCGCAACAAATGCCAGGAAAATTGTTTGGGATGCAAAGAAAAGCCCACAAATAACTACTGATGAAATACAGGACATGTGGTGTGGCTGTTTCAAGATGCACAATAAGGAGGCACTTGAAGACAGATGGGCTACATGGTCGAGTCTCCAGAAGAAAGCCATTACTACGCAAATGCCACAAAATATCCTGCTTACAATATGCCAAACAGCACAGAGACAAGCCTCAAACCTTATGGCACAAAGTCATTTGGAGTGACGAGACCAAAATTTAGCTTTTTGGCCAAAACCATAAACGCTACATTTAGAGAGGAGTCAATAAGGCCTGTGAAACACGGAGGTGGATCGCTAATGTTTTGGGGATGTGCGATCTACAAAGGCACAGGAAATTTGGTTGAAACTGATGGCAAAATGAATGCAGTATGTTATCAAAAAATACTGGAGGAACATTTGCATTCATCAGCCAGGAAGCTGCGCATGGGATGTACTTGGACATTCCAAGGTGACAATGATGATCCAAAATACAGGGCCAAGTTGACCTGTCATTGGTTACAGTAGAATAAAGTGAAGGTTCTGGAGTGGCCATCTCAGTCTCCGGACCTCAATATCATTGAGTCACTCTGGGGAGATCTCCAACTTGCAGTTCATGCAAGACAGCCCAAGAATTTCCAGGAACTGGAGGCTTTTTGCCAAGAGGAATGGTCAGCTTTTCCATCTGAGAAGATAAAGAGCCTCATCCACAAATACCAGAAAAGACTTCAAGCTGTCATTGATTTTAAAGGGGGCAAAACACGGTATTAAGAACTGGGGTATGTAAACTTTTGATCAGGGTCATTTGGGTAGTTTCTGTTGTCATTATGATTTAAAAAGAGTAAACACAGTTGATTGATAATAAATTGCTTCAGCCAAGCACTAACCATGAGTGAAAGAAACGTTTGTGTTATCATTCATATTCTCTGAAAAATGGCCAAGAAATCATAAATTCTGCCAGGGTATGTAAACTTATGAGCACAGCTGTATGTATTTGACATCTAATCAGACACACATGCCAGAATCCAATTAATAGGGAGGTGCCTTAATCAATCAATGTTTTTTGTTTCACCTATCCAGTCATATGTATACTGTATATGGGTTTCTGATGTTTTTTGAGCTATGACTAAGCAATCATAACAGGTGCGAAACACGTCAGTTTGCATTTGTAGTTCATGTATTCTTATTTACTCCAATAAAGAGATTGCACAGGAGTGTGGCCATCCAGCCTAAATCTTTTTCAATGTTCCTGTCTGAACACAGGGCCTGCACCCTTCGCTGGGAATAGAGAATTTGGAGCAGTAGGGTGAGTGGATTTATCCTTCAGCAATGTATATTCCCAGTCTTAGAATATGGCTGCCAGTAGATTTAGAGTTAGTTAGTTTTAGGCAGAACATCTACTTTAAGCAATTATTCTGCAAGTGACCTTTGTTCCCCTGCTCTCCCCTCCTCTACCATCCACCTTTTAACTTGGACAGTGCATACCCAGTCAGTATAGCACCAGCATCACCGCCATACATTTGCTATGGCAGTATAGTTCCAGCACTCGAGAGATTAAACTTTACTACTGATCACTGGTGCACTTGAGGTGACCTTGCTCCTGTTTTTGCTGATCCGAATGCCTAATGTCATCTTATGCCTAGTCCTTACCGTTAATCACTTTGCATGCTAAATTGTGTTATTACCATTGTTAATCCCTTTTATGTTTGCCTAGTTCAGGGCCATGTTTAATATTAATTGGACACTGGGCAAACATTTTCTTGGGCCCCCCATACAATTTCACTCTCCACCTGTTCTGAGACATACAATAAATAGTAGCTAGACTCAAAGTCAGTTTATTAAATCAGGTCAGACAGCGATTGCAATTGGTTGACAGAGGTTACAGCATATCATTACCGCTTACTGACTGGTTGCTAGTGGTTACAGCACATGATTTCTGCTTGTTGATTGGTTGCCAGAGATTACTGTATATCAATACTGCTCACTGATTGGTTGCTAGAGGTTACTGCACATCATTACTATTTACTGACCACTAATGTAATAGAAGCATTCACAGTAATCTCCAATGTAAGGAGGGGTTTACATTGACCACTAATGTTAGGGGGACATTCACACTGGCCACTAGTGTGAATGACAAGATTCTACATCAAGCCCCAATGTAATGAGAAGATTTACCTTGACCACCAATGTAACTGAGACATTTAGCCTGCGCCCACATTTGCAGTGTCCTTAATTGTTAATGACACCCTCACACACCTGCTGACGTGTTGTGGCACCAGGTGATTTTGAAAAAGGGTTAGGGAATTTCTTCCGCATATCTAGCACATAGAGCAGCCCATTGAAATGAATGGGCCACCCTACATGTGGACTACATCTATATTGACCCAGTCAGTACACCTTTGCATCCTAAATCCCTGCTTACCTCTGCACCCCAAACCTCCCCTATCCTCTCCACTCCAATCCCCCTTAACTCTACCTGCCTCCTCTGCTCATCTTTGCATCCACCTTCCTTACTTCTATACCTCCCCTCCTTGCTCACCTGTGCACCCCAAACTATAATTCCTTCTCTGCCTACCTCTGCACACCCCACACTACCCTCCCCCCACCAATTTGCTTACCTTTGCAGAACAGGCTGATGTTAGGCTTAATGACCACAGTTACAGGAAGGACTTTACCCCTTTACCTTCACAGGGGGCAGCATTAAGTATAGGTGATGGTGGATATGACCTCAGGGGAGCATGATATACATATGAATGCCGCCTTTATTTACATATGAATGCAGCTGGCCACCACTATTTACATATGAATGCCGCCGCTATTTACAAATGAATGCCAGTTATTTATCAGGACACAGCACAGAACTAAAACTTCAAGGGACAAGGGAATTTAAACTGGGATAGTTGGCAAGTATAAGGCAGCTGCTTTGGGCCCCACAACAATGACAGGGCCCAGGGCAGATGCCCCTTTTGCCCTGCCTTAAAGACAGCCCTGGCCTAGTTAACAAACATATTGAGTAACATTATTTTAAGTTTGCCCTTGCTACCTGGTTTGGTGCCTGTTTTCTTTTATATAGCACCGCTACTGGGTAATAACTATTACTTTCAGTGATTTCCTGTGATGTTGTATGTTTGTACACTCAACCTGATGTGTTAGAGGGACTGAGGTTTTTGGAAAAGGTTGAGGCAAAGAACAGAGGACCCATCCTACCCAGTAGCTGCTGTGGGGGTAGCACTTCACTACTCTTCTTGTAGATAGGCTATTAGCAGTCTGCCAATCACAGGTAGTAACTTCTTCTGTTAGAAGAGATTCATTAAAAAGACTTATGGAAGATACTAAGAGATAACTTGTTCTCTATGAACATTTATATAGAGAAAACTTGACCTGAGAGAATATGGGGGTCTCTCTTGCTGACCTAAAAATACTAGTTGCCTGGCTATCTATCATTTCTGAGGCACAGACCCAGAACTAGTGTACAGATTAGGAGTTCAGACTTAGCTATGACTTCCTGCAGTTAATCTGAAAATTCAGAAGTACATCAATTTACACATTTCCATTATTAAATGTGTTCTCCATATCATTATTTCTCTCTAATAACTGCCTACTCTGGAAAACATTGTGCACTCACACTATAAATGATTGTTTAATTTTCCACATAGCATAGTTTTATACATATTACTAAATAATTAATACATGTACATACAACCAATTATACATGTTGAATAAAAGTCGAACTGTCTTGGCACCACATGGATGGGAAAACTCTACGCACGTTTCGTGACTCACGTTCACTCATCAGGAGTATGTATGCAAAAATACAGTGCAAGTACATAATAATAAAAAATCAGATATATACATGTATTCAACCCCTCATAGGACTTGAAGGGGGGGGGGGATTCCTGAATGTTCCAAAAACATTGGTCGAACTAGTACTTACAGATCAGCCCGAGAACAAATCTGACCCACAAGAGGGTAAAGGGCTTTGGAGAGGGTGCCCCCCCCCCCCCAAAATACTTCCGGCTCGGAGCTGAGGTAGGGAATCTCAAACCAGACCCGGGGGTCAGCCAACTGGCAGGTCGGGTAACCACAATGCAATCCCTGAGAGAAAGAATGGTGTAGGACATACTGCATCAGTCTGGAAGATAATGGTTTTATAGTGAGTGGTGTATAAAACTAATGAGATGTGAAAAAAATTAGATAAACATTAAAAAAGTGTTGTATAAAAAATGTATTCTGTGAAATTATGAAGCAAAAAAAAAAGAAAAAAAAATTCTAAGGAGGAACTGGGGAAGAAAGTGTGATTGGAGTCACATGGGACCCCTCCCTACCTTGTATGTGTATTGAGAATGTGCAACCAGTGATGCAGTGTCTCTCTCATGGTGAAGGATTGAAGGATTCCCCAACCAAGCCCCAGCTGGTATACCCAAGATCCAGGGCGGGACCCCACCAGCGTCATACTACACACTGAGTGCACTGGAAAAGGCTAAGGTATGGATCCCAAGGCCCGGCAAGATTGCCCAACTAAGATTCGCACCCGCCCTACAGCATGAGATGGGTACAAAGCATGTAAACCACCCAACGCCGCTGTGGTGCGGCTGGTGGGAAGCTGGGCATGATGCCGATGCACAAGAGGACACCCCCGTCCACCACCCAATTGAGGTGGGGAGGGGAGGCACTGTTGCACATCGCAGCTATGAACCAGACAAAACCCCAGCTGGGTGCCAGGGTGGGAGTTTTGGATTGGGGTGAGTTGTGGGGGATGGGGAAGTGAACTGTGATCAGCTGGCCAATCATTTCCCCCTCCCCCATTCAGCCACCATAGTGTCACGGCCTCTTATCCCCCACCCCTTCAGCCTGTCTCTAGGAGCAGTCTGGGTTATGGTGCACAGGTAACTAACGTCAGGCCAGGAGTTAGATAGCAGGTAAAACACTTCAGATGTTCTGTACAGAGAGTTCAGTAAACAAGAGCACATACCTTGAGCAGGACTGTAAACTGAGCAGGCTGGCTGGATCAGAGTTCAAATGGTCAGGGCCGTCTTTAATATTGATTGGACCCTGGGCAAATATTTTCTTGGGCCCCCCTCATGCAATTTCACTCTCAACCTGCTCTGAGACATACAATAAATAGCAACTAAACTCAAAATCAGTTTACTGAATCAGATCAGCAGTGATTTTGATTGGTTGCCAGAGGTTACAGCATATCATTACCACTTACTGACTGGTTGCTAGAGGTTACAGCACACATTGCAGCTCATTGATTAGTTGCTAAAGGTTACAGCACATGCTTTCTGCTTGTTTGGTTGCTAGAGATTACTGTACATCAATACTGCTCACTGATTGGTTGCTAGAGGTTACTTCACATCATTACTGCCCACAGATTGGTTGCTAGAGGTTACAGCACATCATCTCCTCACTGCCTGCACACCATGGACTGGGAAGCGCAAAGTTGCTTTCCTGACAACATAGAAATGTGCTACCCTTTAGCAGATACACAGCAGTGGCATCAATTATTAATGGCACCCTCACGCATCTGCTGACATGTGGAACTTCAAGCATGCCTTTGTCTCTCCAGTGGGCAGCATCCAGTATAGGTGATGGTGAATATGACCTCAGGGGGGCATGATATACATATGAATGCCACCTTTGTTTACATATCAGCGCAGCTGGCCTCCACTATTTACATATGAATGCTGTTGCTATTTACATATCAATGCTGGTTATTTACATGTAAACATAGGGTTTGCAGGTGAGTCATCTGTACACAACAATAGGGCAGAGTTGGGCAGCTTTAGAAGCAGCACTTAGATATCGGGACACAGCACAGGTTTAAAACTTCAAGGGACAAGGGAATTTAAACCAGGATAGTTGGCAAGTATGAGGCAGCTGCTTTGGGCCCCACAACGATAGGGCCCAGGGCAGCTGCCCCTTTTGCCCTGCCTTAAAGGCGGCCCTGGTGCTGAGGGAGGCTGTCAGTTACCCTTGAGGGACCCCACCGGTGAAAGGAGGGAGTGGGGGTTACCTCGGTCTGGAGCTCGGGAGGCTGGCTGGAAGGATCCCACCACAGGAAGCAGTTGGAGGGATTCAAGCCAGAGAGGCAGCAGAGAGAGCAAGGAGAGACAATGAGTAGATCGGCATGGTGCAGGGACAGACAAGTGAAGAGACTGCCAGCTTTAGCAGTGCTCTCTTGAAGACAGCATTGTGCCAAGTCTTCATCCAACCTTGCCCTGGGGAATCTCCATGTGCATGTCAGTCAGGAGGACTGGGAACAGGAAGACAGCCAGGTGTGGCTAATGGCAACCAAGGTGGTGATGGTGATGTAAGGCTGCTCACTCCTTATGTGTTACTTTGCCAAGGGACTGAGAGTTCCTGCTTGTAATGGGCCATTGCTGAACTGAGAATAGACTGTTAGTTCCCTCAGGAGTGAGCCAGCAGAAGCTGTACAAAGAGGAATCAAGTATGTGCATGTGGAAGGAAGAAGAGGAATCTGTAAATAAGGAGGAAGTGTCCCTGAATTGTTGTTGTTGTCACACTGTGCATCCCATAATCCCTTGCCCCATCCAAGTTATCATTCCCTAATAAAACTGCAAAACCAAGCCAAAGACTGATTTCTGTGTCCGGATGAAAGAAGGAAATGCTGTGTGACTGGCCGTATAGCAGTGGGGAACCCTGACTTCAGAAAATCCTACAGGGGTTGTGCTACTTTTAGATATAAAAAAATATATAAATACATGTTTTCCCTTTTTTATAAGTGATCACATTCCCTCTGTTCACAGCTTCATAAGAGCTGAGGGGAGGAGAAGCAACAGCACACTGAGCTGTGCAGAGGTGGAGTATCAGGACAGGTCTGATCATTGGAGGAGTGTACACTGAGTTCCCAGCATAGCTAGAGAACTGACCATGGTGTGTTATCTTACTCAGTGTGGTCAGTTTTTAATAGGAAAGCAAGGGGATTAGCAGGAACACCAGGGATTTCACATAAAGGAAGCAATACAAAGAAAACAGGATACTTTCTAATACAAGTACATGGTACAGCAGGCACACATCAGAAATATGAAGTGTTGGGTGGGGTAGCAAACGCTTGAAGATAGAAGGAGCTTTATGGATAATCCTCAGGCCAACAGTGTATAGTGTGTATGGCTCCCCTACAATGTGCTTGTATGCTTAAAGCCACACCTTCCCCACACTCAGCACCCGACTGCCATCATCCCACCCCCCCCCCCCCACTCTCACC
>BLSH010171408.1:633780-644243 GCA_018402905.1 Glandirana rugosa
TACGGTGACGACACATAGACGATTTCCCGTCGTGTACAGACACCACAGTCCTTTCGCTGAAACGCGAGGGGTCAGGTACCACACTTCCGTCGCTCCTCTACTACATGACATTGGAGATCGTTGGTTAGACACCCGTCATTACTACACGTCATTGGAGATCGTTGGTTAGTCACTCGTCATAACTACATGTCATTAGAGATCGTTGGTTTGTTCGTCTTTCGTACACGACATTGGAGATCGTTGATTAGTCACTAGACATTACACACGACATTGGAGATCGTTGGTCAGTCATTCACCATTACTATACGACATTGGAGACAAAATCAGTTTACTGAATCAGATCAGCAGTGATTTTGATTGGTTGCCAGAGGTTACAGCATATCATTACCACTTACTGACTGGTTGCTAGAGGTTACAGCACACATTACAGATCACTGATTAGTTGCTAGAGGTTACAGCACATGCTTTCTGCTTGTTTGGTTGCTAGAGATTACTGTACATCAATACTGCTCACTGATTGGTTGCTAGAGGTTACTGCACATCATTACTGCCCACAGATTGGTTGCTAGAGGTTACAGTACATCATCTCCTCGCTGCCTTCACACCATGGACTGGGGAGCGCAAAGTCGCTTTCCTGACACCACAGACATGTGCTGCCCTTTAGCAGATACACAGCAGTGGCATCAATTATTAACGACACCCTCATGCATCTGCTGACATTGCCGGTTATTTACATGTAAACATAGGGTCTGCAGGTGAGTCATCTGAACACAACAATAGAGTTGGGCAGCTTTAGTAGCAGCACTTAGATATTGGGACACAGCACAGGTCTAAAACTTCAAGGGACATGAGAATTTAAACCAGGATAGTTGGCAAGTATGAGGCAGCTGCTTTGGGCCCCACAACAATGACCCAGCTGCCCCTTTTGCCCTGCCTTAAAGACGGCCCTGCAAACGGTACCAAGTCAGTAGCAGGGTTAGAACAAGCTGGGTCAGAGAAGATATCAGCAGGCATAAACACACAAAGGTAGCTATGCTATCACAAGCACTGGTGGTGTGTTGACAGAGGTACTTTAAAGGTGAACAGCAGTGAGCTGACCGATCAATTCTTGACTGTCCCTGAGGTCCACAGCTTCTAGTTATTTTACCTGAAGACTGAAATGAACAGGTTTCAACAATGAAACATGAAAGACATTTGGAATGTCCATAGATTGGAGACGGTTTAATCTACAAGTCCCAGGGTTAACAATTTCCGAGATTTCATAAAGTCTGATTAATTTTTGGCCAAGTTTCTTAACTGGTATATGCAGGGATAGATTCCTTGAATATAGCTGTGGATGGGTGGGGGAATGGAATCACAGGAGAGAGCTTTAGATGGGTTGGGGGGGAGGGGCCTGTGTGCATAGGTGAGAACTGTGGATGTGTCGGGGGGAAGGGGGGATGCAAAGGGTGTACAAGTGAGAGATTTGGATGGAGGCAGGTGGAGAGTTGAGAGCAGTAGATAAAGGGGGAACACAGCAGTGAGAGCTGTGGATGGAGGCGATGTGAAGATGAGATCTGTAGGGGTAGGCAGAGGCGTAACTTGAAGCTTGTGGGCCCCGATGCAAAAGTTGACCTGCCCCCCCCCCCCACTTCCACCCACCACTTCCACCGTGCGTGCAGATACACCCACCGCACACCAAGTAGCTTTAAAACTTTTGAGTTTCCAGAGTTCCTCCTTACATCAGAGGACAGGGATCACTGTTGGAGAATCAGAGGATAGGGATCACTGCTGGAGAATCAGAGGACAGGGATCAACCCTGGCAGGTCACTTTGCAGAGCTGCTTTCCCATCCCAGCATTGTATACAGCTCCTCACCCCCACACTACACAGGGCTGAAATCACATTCCTTTACACACAGTCTGTCAGCCTTGGCAGGGTGTATCTAGCTTTTATGTTGCCGTTCTAACCTGCGAAATTCTCTGGTCGGAACAGCAGTGTAGGTGCAGTAGGCAGATACGCCCTGTGCAGATCGTGGCTAACTGGCTGTGTTGTAAAGTAATCTGATTTCAGCCCTGCGGAGGAGGAGCAGTATAGAGTGTTGTAATGGGAAAGGAGCTCAGCAGCCGGGCATAGCATACAGGGTGGAGGGGGGCTTGGGGGGGGGCACAACTTAGATCTGGGGGGGCAAAGCCATGTGACACAAAATCTGGAGCCTGCTGCCCCTCAGGGGCCTCTCATGAGTTGTTTATGGGTTTGTTTTCTGAAGGTTTCTCTGTCAGTGTTGGCAGGTGTTGGGGGAAGGTCACCTTCCGGAGGTGTGTGTCTTTTCCCCAGTTGTAAGTGAAGTGGGGTAAGTGGACAACCTCGGGTGGGGGTACAGAGAATCCCAGCTGGTGACTAGGAGCAGTGTCTTACCTCACCAGCCATCATGGCTACAGGACGGCACTCTCCTCCTCTTAATTCTCTGAGCTTGGTTACCATTCCATGTTGCCAGCACACAGCACAGACACTTCTCTATCCTGGGCTGTTCTCACCCCATGCTCCTCTCCATTCAGGAAATGGCTCACAGCTTCTCCCCAGCCAATGAGAATGGAGGATTGTGGACTGTGGAAGGCAAAGGGCAGATGGGGGCTGGAATTTGTGGAGGATATGATATGACAGGGAGGCTGCAGGGGCCCCCCGGAGCTAGGAGCGGGGTTGCGATTGTGACCCCTGCAACCCCATATGCTACGAAATGGGGGTAGGTGAGGGGATGTGCTCAAGTTAGAGCTCTAGGTGAAGGAGGGAGGTGCAGCTAAATGCTGTAGATGGGGCAGGAGAGACAGAGATTAGCTATGGAGGGAAACTGGTTGCAGAGGTGAAAGTTGTGGATACAGAGGGGGATGTGCAGAGGTGAAAGCTGTCGACAAGATGGGGGGTGCAGACATGGGAGAGCTGGGTGCAGGGGTGGGGTTTTTGATTGGGGTGAGCCTGACATGGGGGATGCAAAAGTGAATTGTGGAGAAGGTAGCAGAGATAAGCTGTGGGGAAGGAGGGAGGGGGTGCAGAGATGAGCTGTAGGTGAAGGGAGCAGAGGTGCGCTGTGGTTGAGTTGCGCAAATGTGAGCTGTGGATGAGGGGATGCAAAGGTGAGCCGTGGACAAGCAATGCATAGTTGAGTTGTGAATGGGGGACACAGAGGTAAGCAGTGAAAGAGGGGTTCAGAGTTGAGCACGGGATTATTACTTTTGGGGGTTATTTGCAGGAGGGGGATTTTTGTTTGGGGCAAAGCAGGAACATTTATTTGGGGACAGCAAAGTATACAAAGTTCAGTGGTAAGCAGTATGTAATGTTCGGCACAGCATGCAGGGTACACCAGTCTGGATTTTGTGATGTACCTTGTACGTTAAATAGTTCAGAAACCAGAATACTCTGAATGTTATGCAATATGTTGCACACTTCTGTTGTATGTTACATATTAATGGCCACTGGACTGTACTCATGAGTGCTGCACTCTGTACAATGAGTTGTAGGCTAGATATTTCTGAGCCCTTGAATGCTGGGCTGCACATTATGCAGCGCTGCACGCTGTATGCTAAACTCTATGTGACATACTTCTGACATACTTCTGACTCCTGCACTCTGAGTATATAATATATAGCCTAATGTAAAAAGAGCAGGGGTCAGGATTATATAAAACTTAGCACAGTATACATGGGCAGTGAGCAGAAGTAAGCAATGTATGACACAGCATACAGATTGCACCAGTCAGGATTATACCTTTTACTTTTGTATCTTACATACTTACTTGGCTGTTTCTCTCTATACTCTGGACTGTACGTTACATACCCCTGACCACTGCACTCTATACACAGGGCCAGTGGCGGCTGGTGAACCTTTAGGTCAGACCCCACCCTTCCTTTTTGACCCCTCGCACTTCTCCTAAGCCCCACCACTTATTGAATCCACCCACTCTGTCCCCTGTATTCCACTTGCTTCCACCCATAGTGTCAGGAGTATACAACTCGGCATCACAGGACAGAGTATACAGCTCCCCATCACAGGACAGAGTATATAGCTCAGCCTCACAGATCAGGGTATATAGCTCAGCCTCACAGATCAGGGTATATAGCTCAGCCTAACAGATCAGGCTATATAGCTCAGCCTCACAGATCAGGGTATATAGCTCAGCATCACAGATCAGGGTATATAGCATTAACCCAGCATTACAGATAGGGTATATATAGCTCAGCCTCATAGATCAGGGTATATAGCCCAGCATTACAGATAGGGTATATAGCTCTGCCTCACAGATCAGGGTATACAGCCCAGCATTACAGAGAGGGTATATAGGTCAGCATTACAGAGAGGGTATATAGGTAAGCATACAGATAGGGTATATAGGTCAGCATTACAGATAGAGTATATAGGTCAGCATTACAGATAGGGTATATAGGTCAGCATTACAGATAGGGTATATAGGTCAGCATTACAGATAGGGTATATAGGTCAGCATACAGAGAGGGTATATAGGTCAGCATTACAGATGAGGGTACACAGTTCACTCCTCATGCTTCCTTGGTCCTCTGCTATGTGTCTCCTCTTAGAAGCGCTAGACATTCAATAGGATTGCCTGGTGCTTTGACCTATTGGGAAACAGGTCTGATGACCAGCCTCCTGATTAGTGGGGAAGCACTGTAGTGTGAAAATAGCAAAAATCATTCGCTATGGTCACACAATTGAGTGGGATCGGTTTGCACTCTCTGCGCCCCGAGCCCACCCTATTTTGAAGCCTATTAGAGCCTCTGGCTCTAATCAGGTGCTTAAAAAAACACCCCCGCCAAGGGAATCCATGCACCCGACATCCTGAAAGGGGCTGGGTGCATGGATAGGGGGCAGCGGCAAGGATAGGGGGGGTGGCGCCCATACGCCTTCAATGCACGGGCTGCCACTGCACAAGGCTATACATGACATACTCCTGACTACTGCCTTCTGCACATTATAAACTTCTGACTCCTGCACTCTTCATTACATATTGTAATTAAACACTACTGTTAATTGTCCCAACAGTTTGCATTTGCTAAGTAGTCACTAACAAAGTACTTCTTTGTGGTAGGCTTAGACAAAGTGTTAGCTCTGTGTCTATATCTTGTATGTAGAAAAGCATATGTAATAGATGAGGTTTAGTTTTTAAATATGATTGTGCTGAGGTTTATATGTGAAAATGTTGTCTGTATAAGGACTGTGGCATATGCTTGGCATGCAGTAAGTGGGCTTGTATTCTATTTACTTTTCACTGCAAACTGTGTCGCTTGCCACATCATTCTTATTCTTGGAGTGTCCTGGGATGCCCCAGGGCTTTTGCAATTCTAGCAATGTCCTTTTTAAAGGATCTGGTTTTTTTTTTGTTTTTTTTTTTAAAAAATCACAATCGGCGTATATTGATTGGTTTGCGCAAAAGCTGCCGCGTTTACGAATGATGAGAATTACTTTATGAGGTTTTTATTTGTTTTCAATTTTTTACTAGTAATGGGTATGCGATTTTTATCGGTACTGTGATATTGGGGTAGACATGTCGGACCATTTTGACACTTTTTTGGGACCATTGGCATTTATACAGCTATCAGTGCTATGAAAATGCATTGATTACTATATAAATGTCACTGGCAGGGAAGGGGTTAACCTGCAGGGGGCGCTCTAAGGGGTTAAATGTATTCCCTGTGTATGTTCTAACTGTATGGGGGCTGGGCTGGCTGGGGGAGGGGAGTGATCGCGGATCCCATACACAGGGAGCCGGCGATCACATCCCTTCCCCCTCTGTCAGAACGGAGATCCATGTTTACATACACAGACCTCCTTTCTGTCACTGCGGGGGAGCCATTGCGGGTAGCCTACGGACATTGAGTCTGCCCTACCCGCTCCCTGGCTCCCCCGGAACACAGTGAATCACCTGATGGAGTTTTGCGATAACGAGCCAAGTTTTCACCGTTTATAGCCACGGCGGGCGGTCGGTCGGCAACTGGTTAAATGAATGAAACTACTTTTCAGTGTCTTAGTACTGCAATATGTCTTTGTGGTCTTTTATAGCATTTCAATGTTACAAGCTTGAAAGCAAATGTTTTGCTAATTACACCAATTTACAGAGCTCTTTACATATATAGTATATTCACATTCACATCAGTCCCTGCCCTCAAGGAGCTTATAATCTAAGGTCCATAACTTACATTCATACACATACTAGGGCCAATTTAGACAGGAGGCAATTAATCTACCAGCATGTGTTTGGAGTGTGGGAGGAAACCGGAGTACCCAAAACCCAGGCAGGCACAGGGAGAACATGCAAACTCTGTGGAGATAGTACTGTGGTTGGGATTCTAAACGACAACCAACCATAGTGCTGCCAGAGGGACGCTCTAACCACTTAGCCACTGTGCTGCCTAGTTCTAAAAATTGTCTCATACATTTAATTGATTGGAACCTCTCAGCTCTATATATTTAGGGATTGATTTACTTTATGCAAACTGGCTGTTCACTTTGCAAGGAAAGTTGCACCATGCAAGGGAATTATCCCCAAAGCTTAGTGAATGTGGTGAAATGTTATTCTGCTTCTTGTACTTCCAAGCAAGTCAAAGTGGTCTTGATTAACTTCACAGCAACCAAGCAGATGCTGGCGAGGATGTGAAAATCTGGTATCCCCACTATCTAAACAATTTTGTATGGACACTCTAATTCATTGAAGCATATTTGTAGGGTGGTTCATCCTGCATGTGGGAGCTCGGCCCCAACCCTGACTACCTTACCTTAATTTTCCCTTCTAACTCTGTATTCTTTAACATTCTTTTTTTTTTAGCTTTCCTGAAGCAGAGTCTTAAATTAGAACTAAAGGCAAAACTTTTTTCATTTTGAATAGAATAGAGGAGGGTTATAAAACAGTAAGGGTTTTTGCCATCCGTGTCCCATTTGGAGAAACTTCCCTTACTTCCTGTCCCATAGGTAAAACAGGAAGTGAGTGGAAATGCCTGGTTGTCACCAGGGTCTCTAGAACTAGTGTTCCTATTAGAAGATTTCCCCTTTATTACTGTCCCAGGGACAACCCAAAATTTGGGAATTTTCTTTTACTTTCGATGATAATGGCAAACAGGACAAACTGAGAGGGTGAATCTCGCTAACAGAGGCACCGACAGCAAAACAACTTGACTTGTGTTTTTATTTTTCTGCATTCTATCTGTGGCTCTACCCCCAAAAGAGCAACTTGGTAGGTTCAGACACAGTCCACTAGGCAGTATAATCACTATGCCATTGCCAAAGTAACTTGGAATAGCGTTCTGTACCACTAGACTGGAATCAACACATAGATCAGCAAAACCAGCAAAATATGGTGCATATAAGAATTAAATGCAATGTGAATAATAATATTATAACTAGTCTAGAGTGCACTCTAGGAGAATGGCTAGGATATGGTGCAATGTCCCCTGAGAGGTATCTCTTAGCATAAGCAAAAGTTAAAGGTCGCTGTGCAGCAGTTGTAAAAGGACAGTCTTTAGTCCTAACTCTTCAGCCAGCTAGCAGTGGGCCCCAGTTGTACCATTGGTGTGCATGACAATAGTCCCAGTCAAGCCTACAGGCAGCAATAAGGCTACTAGATGGCTGTGAGGCCAGTCTCCCTAGCAGTAGATAGTAAATCCCTACAGCAGCAGCTCACCAGTCCCAGTGATATTGCAGCTCACCATCAGGTCACACAGCGATTAGCCCACTCTCTGCTCTGCACCCAGGGACTCAGGCTGTCGGCACACCTGGACTCCGCACTTCGGATCCTGCTCAGGCTGTTAAGTGGTGGTGCACACTGGACAGCAATTTCTCTACTTCTGAGCTTCCTCACGGCAAGAGGAAACTGTATCTTCTACAGCCTGAGAAACACTGCCCCTCCGGCAGGCTCAGTAGAATTTCTCCCCTCTGAGTTTCCTCCTGCTCAACAGCTCCCTCCTTTTGCTGATATAGCTGTTAACCAGTTCAGCCCCACAGGGCAGCAACTACAGAGAGCAGCTACAACCAGTGTTTCTGTCACTCTCCATTTTTAGCCAAGAACCTGGCTACATATCTAAAACTAAAAGGAAGAAAAAAGGCTTGCCCTTAGTTATACTTTATGTATTTAAATAGACCCTTCTATTCTTTGGGTGTTTTTATTTTCTTGACAACACTTATTTGATATTAAAGTATTCAACCTTCAGCAAAATGCACTTTCTATGTTGCCTACGCTCTTGGGCTCTTTTTCCACTTCTGCGAGTTGTTGTGCGACTTGACACAAGTGAAGTCGCATGACAAGTCAAAATCTATGTATTTCAATGGTCCCCATTCTAATTGGTGTGACTCAAGTTGCAGCGACTCCAAAAAAGGTTTTTGTACTGCTATGTTCTGACTTTTGATGCAATTTTGATCCAGAGAGTGTAAAGTTGGATCAAAGCTGCACTCAAAGTTGCTTCAAAGTCGCACCCTAAATCACGCAACTTTGGTGTCGCAATGGTGGAAACCTAGCCTCAGGGCGTTGACCCTTGGAGGTGGGGATATACAGTACTGTGCAAAAGTTTTAAGCAGGTGTGAAAAATGCAGTAGATTAGGAATGCTTTCAGAAATATACGTGTTAATAGTTTATTTTTTTTATCAATTAACAAAATGGAAAGTAAATAATCAGAAGAGAAATCCAAATCAAATCAGTGTTTGGTGCGGCCACCCTTTGCACACAGTTTTTGAAGCAACTCGGCAGGTGAGTTGTTCCAAACATCTTGGAGAACTAACCACAGATGTTCTGTGCATGTAGGCTGTCTCAAATCATTCTGCCTCTTCATGTAATTTTAGACAGACTCAATGATGTTGAGATCAGGGCTCTGTGGGGGCCAAACCATCACTTCCAGGACTCCTTGTTCTTATTTATACTGAAGATAGTTCTTAATGATATTGGCTGCATGTTTGAGGTCATTGTCCTATTGCAGAATACATTTGGGGCCAATCACATGCCTCTCTGATGGTATTGCATGATGGATAACTGTCTGCCAATAATTCTCAGCATTGAGGACACCATTGATCCTGATGAAATCTCCAACTCCATTTGCAAAAATGCTGCCCCAAACTTTCAAGGAACCTCCACCATGCTTCACTGTTGCCTGCAGACACTCAATATTGTACTGCTCTCCAGCCCTTCGGCAAACAAACTGTCTCCTGCTACAGCCAAATATTTCAAATTCCTAAGCACCTGCTGCCATGTTTCTGCTCCCCAGTTCCCATGTTTTTGTGCATAGTTGAGTCGCTTAGCCTTGTTTCCATGTCAGCAATATGGTTTTTTGGCTGCAAATCTTCCATGAAGATTACTTCTGGTCAGGCTTCTCAGTACAGTAGATGGATGTACCTGTTGTCCAAATGGTTTCCGCCAGTTCTATGCTGATGGCACTACTGGACATCCTCTGATGTCGAATAGAAATAAGCATGATGTGTCTTTCATCTGCTGCATTGTTTCCTTGGCTGATCACTGGAAAGTCCAGTCTGCTTTAAAATCTTTGCATGGGAGAGACCATGCTGATGCAGTATACAGTAACTACCTTGTGTTGCTGTGCTCAGTCTTGCCATGGTGCATGACCTGTGACATGAAACTGTCTTCCACAGCCTCAACTTAGTAGCAGAATTTGGCTTCCTTTAAGCCTCCTGCACAGCTATTTAGAAAAACTACTTACAAAAAAATTACTGGGACACCTTTTTTCTACATATAAGTTGAGTAATCCCTTGAAATGGTTGTAAACCCTTACATACACCCAGTGAAGTGACTAGTCTCAAGTGATACAAAGACATTAACCACTTCAATACCAGGCACTTAGGACACTTCCCGCCCAGACCAATTTTCAGCTTTCAGTGCTGTTGCGATTCGAATGAGAATTGCGCGGTCGTGCGACGCTGCACCCAAACATACTTTTTGTCATTTTGTTCCCACAAATAGAGCTTTCTTTTGGTGGTATTTGATCACCCCTACTGTTTTTATTTTTTGCGCTATAACAAAAAAAGACCGAAAATTTTGAAAAAAAAAAAACATTTTACTTTGTTTCTGTCACAAAAATTTGTGTAAAGTACATTTTCTCCTTCACTGACGGGCACTGACGTGGCTACACTGATGGGCACTGATGAGGCTACACTGACGGGCACTGATGAGGCAGTACAGATTGGCACTGATGAGGTGGCACTGATAAGGTTGCACTGATGATGGGGCAAATATGCAGCACTGATGGGCGGCACTGACAAACAACACTGATGGGCACTGATACGTGGCACTGATATGCGGCACTGATGGACACTCCTAGGCGGCACTGATAAGTGGCACTGGGCACTGATGGGCACTGATAGGGGGCACTTTTAGGTGGCACAGGTGGGCACTTTTAGGTGGCACAGGTGGGCACTTTTAGGTGGCACAGGTGGGTACTGATAGCTGGCACAGGTGGGCACTGATAGCTGGCACAGGTGGGC
>BLSH010171408.1:648715-680928 GCA_018402905.1 Glandirana rugosa
ACACATATTCTCTGTCGGAATTAAGAAGTACCGTACCTAAGTTGTTCCACAACCTTTGTAAGTCTCTAAAACCAGGTATGACTATACTATCATAGTGCGTCAACGACGTCTAAACAGTCGACGTGTAGGTACTACGCTTAGAGGGCAAGATGGTGTATCAATGTATCAATGTATCAATCAGTCCAACTTTTTTCTGTGTTCAGGTAGGTCAAGTTGGTTTTTTTTTTTTTACATATATATATATATATATGTGTATGTGTGTGTGTGTATGTTGGTTTATTAGGGTATATGTTAGGAAGTGGGTGTCAACTAGGTCTCCTTCCGTTTTTTGGGGTCGTTTCGTACCTAGGTTAAACGATATTGCCCCCTTTTTTAAGGAAGGACTAAGGGGCTCTCCGTTAGCCTGCTTTGCTGGGGTTTTTTGCCTTCCTCTGGATCAACTGTGGGTGAAGGATTGTATATGGGATTATTTGGTTGTATGTGTGTGTGTGTATGTGTATATATATATATATATACATTTTTTTTTTTTTGGTTGAACTGGATGGACTTGTGTCTTTTTTCAACCTGACTAACTATGTAACTATGTAACTATGTGGTAGAACGGGAGATTCGCATCATGGATGTGCAGCTGACAAATCTGCAGCAACTGCGTGATACTATCATATCAGTATGGACCAAAATCTCTGAATGTTTCCAACACCTTGTTGAATCCATGCCATGAAGAATTAAGGCAGTTCTGAAGGAAAAAGGGGGTCCAACCTGGTACTAGAAAGGTGCACCTAATAAAATGGCTGGTGATTGTATATATAATTATTGCAACATGTTGTCCTTGGGTTAATGAACCCATGCTCACATAAAGCAATCGATCTGTTTAAGAGAAAATGTACAAAATCTGAATTTCTACCTGGCCTTATTGGTTCTATCTAAGTGGCCAGTGAGTGTAGATCGTTAGTGAGACCTCACTTAGAATGCTATGTCCAGTTCTAGAGACCTCACTTACAAAAATATATTGATAAGATAGAACGAGTTCAGAGACGGGTAACAAAAATGGTGAAAGGTCTGAGGAATAAAACATATGAAGAGCGACTTCAGGAACTTAATATGTACAATCTGGAGGAAAGAAGGGAGAGGGGAGACATGATTGATACATTTAAATACATGAATAAGGTTGAAGGTCAGTATTTGCAGTATGACGATAAGGTCAAGAACATGGAACATGACCTCAAACTAGAAGAAGACCACAATTAATCTCCAGCAGATTCATTGAATCAGTCAACAGTAAGTGGATTTACACATGCTTGGGAAAAATATAGGTCTATACTCGGACAAAAATTTCCCTAAATAAGTTTCAGCAATAAATAGCACCCATGCAGCCCCTACTGTCCCCTATCCCTAATACTAATATAATAGTCACCCAAACAGTTAGAAAATGAATAAGCTATTGCGCTGACTTGGTCTATATGGCTTTATGACAAGCCTTGATCCACTTTTAAATAGTGAGTACCTTTTTATTATCTTTGATTCTGTGTTTGTTTTTTTACCCAGTTAGGCCTACACCCTCATACCAATGCTATGGCATCAATACATTTAGACACTGACCTAGAACAAGTATGTAGATAAGGCCTTCTAATATTACTCTAATTCTTCTAATCCACATGAGTCCATGACCTATAAAGTTATGAAGCCAGGGGGGTCAGTATAATAACAACCATATGGACAGAATTAATTAAGATAAGCAGTGGCAGCCTCCATATGTTTCACATAACACAAAACATGTTTTACTTTAATACATTCCCTGCATTAAGGTAAAAAGGCCCCACTACCTGTAAAAACGACCCCCTCTCTAGACACTTACCTGACTCCTTTCACCAGGTACATCTTAATAGCATCATGGGCCCCTGGACAAAGTAATGCACTGTGGCCACTACCAGCTTGCCCAAATGTATGCACCTATGCACCAGGAGGGTATGGTACAAGGGGGTCAGGAGGGTACAGTACAGGGGGCAGGAGGGCATAATACAGGGAGCCAGGATAGCATAGTTCATGGGAGGCAGAAGGGCAAAGTACTGGGGAGGCAGGAGGGTACAGTACAGGGGAGCCAGGAGGGCACAGTACAGAGGGGGGCAGGAAAGTACTGTAAGGGGGGGGGCAGGAGGGTACAGTAAAGGGTTGTCAGGGGGTACAGTACAGGGGAATCTGGAGGGTACAGTGCAGTTGTGAGGAGGGCACAGCACAGGGGGCAGGAGGGTACAGTATAGGATGCAGTAATGTATAATGCAGAGATGGTCTCCACAAGCAGAGCAGTGCAGGGAAGCTGCTGTCACAGATCTTGCCTGTTCTGGCACAAGGTCACTGGGCTAAATATATAATCAAAATGGTATCCCCCATCTACCTTACCTCTGTATTGCTTGTGTGGGTGGGATGTGTACTGCTCTAGTCACATGGGATGAATAGGAGAGGATGGCTGGTGGGGATCGGAGCTGTAGACATCCCATCCACATAAGCAGTACTAAGATTCTCTACTTTGAGGGTTCTTACTTAACCCCTGCAAAGGGCCAGAAGAGTGGCAAAACTGCAGGGGGAGGGGGGACTGCAGGGGCCCCCCATGCACCTGGGGCCACTGGGCAGTACCAGGGGAGCCCATGCATAAGGTGACCCTGCCTCTCACTGCTCCAGCACTGTTCTGGCTGCAGCACCTCTTCTCTCACTTCCTGGTGTCACAGGAGACACTGAGAGTAGCAGGAGCCTGTCAATTAAACTCCTGTGAGAAGAGGGCAGGGGAGTGTCTTTCTGGTGCTGTGTGTGTCTATAGATGTATACAGTCTGGCTCAGGAGCATGTATGCATGAGTGCCCCCTTAGCACCTGGTTGGCCAAGGAGGTACCTGTGGATAAAAGGAGCGGACAGCACCAGCGGTGGACTGCCAAAGAGGAAGGGACTGCTGAGTGAAATATCATTGTACAGAGCAGGTACATATAACATCTTTTTCAGTTTAAGCCAAAAAATTGTCATCCTTTAGACCCCTTTCACACTGAGGTGCTTTACAGGCGCTATTTAGCTAAAAATAGTGCCTGTAAAGCTCCTCAAAAATCCACCCCAATGTGAAAGCCCTGAGTGCTTTTACACTGGGGAGGTGCGCTTGCAGGACATTACAAAAATTCCTGCAAGCAGCATCTTTGGAGAGGTGCGGTGATCGGTGATACACCGCTCCTCCACCGCTCCTGCCCATTGAAAACAATGGGGCAGTGCTTGTCGGCACTTTTACCCCCTTTGTAACCCCTCGTGAGGGGTTAAAAGCACACCGCTCCCGCTGCCATAGCGTCGCTATAACATAGGTAAATCCCCACTGAAACTAGCGAGGATTTACTGCTAACCCCCCCCCTCCCTCACCGCCCCCTGTGTGAAAGTGACCTTACTATCACCTTAAGGCCTTATTTACGTGGGGGCACTTACATGGGAGTACACATAGGGCGTACATCCATGTGGATGTGGGTGCATGTTCCCGAACACAAACAATGTGTGTTTGGGGGCACACACCTGCACCCACACCCCCATAAATATTAAATTGGAAGCAGCGACTGTGTCTGTGCAGTCTCTGTGTCCCAATTGATATGAATGGGGCTGCCTGCATGCAGTTGCATGGGACACCTGTGCATCTCTGTGTGGGCAAACACAGCCCTCCAATGGGTGTACGCTAAAGTATGCCCATGTGAACAATGCCTTACATTTTCACTACCGGAGCACTTATTGCAAACATGTATAACAAATCATTTTAGGCCTGAAGATTACTTTAAACCCTCAAACATAATATATTTTCTGAAAACAGAGACTCTGGTGAATTAAATAGTGTTAGTTCCAATTTTTTATTTCTTACAATTTTTGTGTAACGGTTAATCAATTGCAAATTTTAGTAAAAAAAAAAGACTAAGGTTAATTTAAGGACACACAAGCGCAATATACTAATCAATTTTTTTGCAAATTGTAAAAGATGAGGTTGTATCAAGTATAGAGATACCAAATATGTCAAGCTTTAAAATTGCGTGTGCCTGTAAAATGACAATGAACATAGGTTTCCTGTATTTTCCACGGGTAATGCATTAAAAGCCCTTACAGGTCATCACTGTAGAGTTAACTGGGAATAACTGCCCTAAAATTATTGTTCTTTCTCTGATGTGCGCAGGAATATGTAACATACAGTATGTCGTAAGCAATGTTTTCATACCTCAGCACCCCCGACATGTGTTTATGCATGCAAGTGTGTGTAAGTGAGGACAGAGTGGGCTCCAAACAATTTTTGTATGGGGGGGGGGGGGTTAAATGCTTTCGTTTTTTGATACTTTTATTGCAAAGATGTTATTTATTTCACATTGGGGGCCAAAAGTCCCCTATATAATATAATGTTGTTGTGGCAAGTTCTCTTTATTGATATGTTGGGTCTATTTGACCCCTAATGTCTTAACTGCTCTCCATTGATGCTAATGGAGTGCAGTTTGCTCTCCATTAGCTTCTTCCCTAACTTACTCGCCAGGGAAAGTAACACTTGAAATCAAATGTGTATATACTGCTTTTGGGTACTCTGCAACTAGGGGAGATCAGTGAATGGACGTTCACTGGTTTCCCTCTCCACCAGGTGAGTGGTGGAGGGCAGGTGCTATAGCTGCTGGGAGTGTGTGTATACCCCCCTCCAATGCCCCCCTTGTATGACATACACCCGTGGTAGCGGAAGGTAAAAGGATTAAAGACCAACTCCAGGAATTAGACAAATTCTACAATTGCAGTGTAGGCCACACTGCAAGGGTTAACTTAAATAGTTATTAGATTCAGGAGTAGAGATATGCTGACCCCGCTCCAGTGGCAACAGTGCTCTTCTCTTCTCCCCAAAGCTCCAAAATATGCCTCCTTAAAAATGATGGCTATGGATGTGGCTAATTACAGGTTAATCTATCATTTATTAACTAGCAAGTACACCTTCTCATTCTCCAAATGTGAAGTCTTGATAATAACACTGAGTCCTGTCACTGAGTTTCCAAATGAAATTAAACATTATTTCTCAGACTAGAATTTATTGCAATGTTCTATCATGCTGGAAAACATCTGTTCGGCTGAATTTCTTTATATAATACGGCTCATTATTAATGCACTACTTTATTTTGAAATAATACTTAAATTTGTTGCAGAACTCAAGCCAAAAATAACATGCAAACGATCAAATAGCAAAACCAGTTTTTGTTGAAATATTCGGGTTCAATACAGATGTTTCCCCAACAGTACTTTTTTTTTCTCCCACTAGATGTCCTCAGTCCAATTGTCCAAATACAACCTACTTCCTCTGAGCCCAGGTTATCCTGGACCCACATGAGCCTGTGACTGGTTAATGAAAGGAGAAGCAATACAATGGTACAGAATCATGTGAAGCTCACAAATACCTGAAGAAAAGTTAAAGGGAACAGTGGTTCTAAAGTCTATTTGTTTACCTTATTGTCTTCTGTTCATTAAGGTAAAAAATACCCCACTACCTGCTCTGCTCCCCTCCATCCCTAAACATTTCCATGGCTTCATATCACTGCTTCAGCGCTGTCAGGGGTTCCACACTGCTCCCCTCACTCTCTGCTTTCACAGGAGAAACTGAGGGCAGCGGATCCATAGGCCCCTGTTCCTGTCAGTCTAACTCCTGTAAGGAGGGAGCGGGGGTGTGGCTTACCAGTGCTGTGTGTGCCTGTGGATACACACAGCCCAGCTTGCTGCAGGAGGCACCTAGAAGAGGTAGAAGCTGACAGCACCGGTAAGGGACTGCCAGAAGATGACGAAAGCAACCTTTCTGTACAATATTGTTACACAGAGCAGGTAAGTATAACCTCTTTTTCATTTAAAAAAACCTTTAACGCCACTTTAAGACAAAACTATGGGAGCTGCTACAGCTGTCTTGTTCTTGGAAATGCAAAACCCAGGTGTTATCCTCACCTGACTTCACTGGCAGCATTCTTATTTTAAGTCAGAGAATCGGATTTACTAAGGTGTAAAGTGAGCTAAAATAAGAAGTCACGTTGATCACAAAGCGCGTCAAGCTGGAACACACATTACGCTACTGACACTATGAGGAGTTTGTTCTTCGTTTTTTCTTCTTTTTTGCCGCTGGTGACATTCTGCACTGGTGTGTTCTGGCCATTGTGAAAAGGCCAGAGGAACCGGCCGGAGGACACTAGGAGGTCTTGGAGACCCACAAAGCCTTTTCAGATCCTATCTTGTCATAAGGCAAGGGGGATCAATAATGTCTGGTAAGTGCTTACCTATATCTTACCTATCACATGTAGTGTTCACTCTTCTTGGGTTTCTCTATTGGAGCTATTTATGATCCACGCAGGAGGAATTCCATACGTTGGATGTCATTAAGTACTCTTTTGGGACTTTGCACATTATTTCATCACTTTATGAATTGCACTTATTAATGTGGTTTTATAGATGTTGATTTTATGATTGTTTAATAATTTTGAATAGTGAACGCTGTTTTTTGCATAAAGGGAATATCCTTGCATATTTTACATCAACTCAGACTATTCACTTTGAAGATTCAGTTTTGCAAAAAATCTAGATATTTCTTCACACAACAGCAGTGGTGTAACTAGAACCTTCAGGGCCCGCTGAAACCCACAAGAAACCATGAAGGGCCCTCCTTGAATCCCAGCTGGGGCCCTTTCCTCCGAGCACGGTAAGTGGAACTCCAGGATCCGGTCGTAAGTACGACCTTTGTGAGCCCTCTAGTTCTGCCACTGGTATCAGTCGTTTTTTTTATTATTTTTATTTACAATGTTTTACAATTTTTTAGGAGCCCTGTTGGGGGACTTTGGTGAATCATCAGGGGTCTAAACAGACCTCTGATTTTCCACCTTTGAGACAGAGAAGAAGACTGAGAACACAGCTCCCAATCTCCTGCTCTGCAACCTCAGCTACACAGAATGAATGGACAGGAATGGCTCTGTACAGAGCTTCCTGTTCATTCATAAACAGAAGCATAGTAAAACACAGTTTACTATATGCCACAGTTATGAGTGGACAGAGTCAGTGATCGGTACAGATCACTGACTCTCAATTCAGAAAAAGAAGGGGCCTGGTAAATGACACATTTACCGGCCCATTCCCGCCTCTCTGTCCTGACAGATTCCCCACAGCAGCCAGCGGGAGAGGGGAACAGGGAAAGAGCACACGGACTGGAGAGCACACCGTGCTGGTACTGCTGTACCCACCCCTATCTCCAGTAACTCCACGCTGATACTCCTGCACCCCACCATCCTCCAGCCACTGCACACTGGTACTGCTAAACCCCAGTCTGTCCTCTAGACTCCCCACACTGTTACTGCTTTACCCACCCATCCCCTGGCATCCAGTGACCCCCGCAGCTACACCCCCCCAAATCCCCAAGTGTCTGGGGATTTGGATTTTACTGCCCCCTCCCACATCCTGACTCCCTAGGGTGGCTGATGCCAGCCAGCATGGTCTGGAGATGGGGTTCCTGTCCCTAGGAAAAATGGGGTTCCTGTCCTTAGGTGAGATGGGGTCCTGGTTCCCAGGGAAGATGGGGTCCCCTTGCCAGGGGAGATGGGGTCCCCATCCCTAAGAGATATGGGGTCCCTGTCACCAGGGGAGAGGGGAGATGGGGATCCCCAGGGGACATGGGGTCCCTGTCCTCAGGTGAGAAGGGGGAGGGGAGATGGGGTCCCGTTCCTCAGGGGAGATGGGGTCCCTGTCTTAAGGTGAGATTGGGTCCCTGTCCCCAGGAAAAATGGGGTCCCTGTCCCCAGTGAGATGGGTGCCCTGTCCCCAGGTGAGAAGAAGTCCCTGTCCCGTGGAGAGATGGGGTCCCTGTCCCCCAGGGAGATGGGGTCCCTTTCTTTAGGGGAGATGGGGGCCTTGTCCCCAGGTGAGAATGGGTCTCTGTCCCCAAGGGAGAAGGGGTCCCTGGTCCCAGGTGGGAAGGGGTCCCTGTCCCCAGGTAAGAAGGGGACCCTGTCCTTAGGGGAGATGGGGTCCCTGTCTTCAGGGAAGATTTGGTCCCTGTCCTTAGGGGAGATAGGGTCCTTGTCCCCAGGTGAGAAAGGATCCTGTCTGTCACCAGGAGAGATGGGGGCCTTATCCCCATGTGAGAATGGGTCCCTGTCCCCAGGAGAGAAGGGGTGCTTGTCCCCAGGGGAGGAGGGGTCCCTATCCCCAGGGGAGATGGGGCCCCTGTCCCCGGGTGAGATGGGGTCCCTGTCCCCAGGAAAGATAGGGGTCCCTGTCTCCAAGTGAGAAGGGGTCCCTGCCCCAGTTGAGATGGGATCCCTGTCCCCAGTTGAGAAGGGGTCCCTGTCCCCAGGGGAGAAGGGGCCCATGTCCCCAGTTGAGATGGAGTCCCTGTTCACAGGTGAGGAGGGGCCCCTGCCCCCAGGAGAGAAGGGTTCCCTGCCCCCAGAGGATATGGAGCGGGGTATGGGATGGTGTGTGGGGGTTATGGGGTCGTCCCACTCACCATGACCAAGCTGCAGCAGGGCACTCATTCTTGGTCGCCTGGGCTCCATTCAGCAGCAGGGACGGGCAATCAGCATATCCGTGGGAGATCTATGTATGAGGGGGTAGACAAGCCCGCGGTGTCCTTCGGGGAGCCGGCTCTTATAGGGCTGCATCGTAAGCTTATTTGGAAAGTTTCCCCCGGGAGAAGCATGCCATACAGTGCAGTGTGAACCGACTCAAACACTGGGCTGAGTGGCGATGCATGGAGAGGAGAGAGGGACCCAGAGGAGCTGGCTGAGGAAACAGGCAGGGAATGCAAAACTAAACAGCAGCCAGTGCTATAGAGCAGGGAGCTCTGCTAGTCACCCCCGTCCTCCAGCCACCCGTGTGCACAGTGCACTGATACTTCTACCCACCTAGCTGACTATGGTGGTGCCGGCTATACTTACAGGGGGGCCGCATGGGCCCCCTGCAGCATGGGACTGGGTCGCTGTTGCAACTCCTGCGACTCCTGTAACTGCGCCCCTTCACAACAGGAACCTGCAGGAAGTGATGGAATCGGATAGCATTTTATAAAAACTTAAATAAGCAGGTGAAACGTCACAGCTGCTATAGATAAGTAAGCATGATGATGGTCTTGCTTTGGTCCTTTTGAGTGTAGCGCCCCAATAGTGTAGGCGTTTTTGTGAGATAGGTTTTTTTACTGGAAAGGCAAAATTTAGTCAGGCCTTACTGTAAGAGCAGGTCTGAATGTTTTAATCTGGCTTTGGGGGGTGGCTCAGGGAGGATTGAGTTGTTTCAACAGCTGAGGTCACCAGAACCTCCCACTTCTTTCTAAAAACTGGAGGGACCTCCCACTTCTTCCTAAAAACTGGAGGAAGGTTTCTAGTCAGCGAGTTGGGAGTTAAGTGGAACCATCTGGAGTGCACTAAGGAGCCCTGACCAATCCCCAATCAAGATTGGCAGGGGGCAGGCCTCCTTAAATACTCAGGATCAGCCCAACCTGGGAGGAGTTGCGGGAGGTAGAAGTCTGAAGATGTAGCAGGAGGTGCTGCGGAGGGCTCTGCCTGGTAGGAAGCCCCCAGTCTGGGGGGGGTTACCTGGAGGTTCAGGCGCAGCCAGGAGTGGAGGTGATTCCTGGAGCCGCACAAGGGAGGTGGTCCACTGGAGTCGGTGAGTGACAGATCCTGGGAGCTGGAGGAGAAAGTGCTGGAGCAGGCTGGGAGAGGAATAGTGGGCAGTCTGTGTAAGCCTTGGGAGCCAGTCAGGAGAAGGCGTGTCACTGAGAGGAAAGTAGGTCGGTGGGACCTGAAAGAGGAATGGGCTGGGAGTGGTAGTCCATCAAAGGCCCAACTAGCACCAACGTTCTAAGCTACATATTCAGGGGCCCATGATCCCTGGTCTGTAATGGGTGGTCCTGAGGTCCTGCTGACGCAGTGTAGGCCTCATCATGTGCTAGCCGTGGTGAAGAGAAAGGAGTAAAGAGAGAGGCTTGATAAGTTTCCTTTCAAGCTGGGAACCAAGTGATGTGCTGGAGAGGAGTGAAAAAGTAATAGTCTGCAAGTACAGTGCTGGAGAGAGAGAACTGTAGTAGAAATGGTCAGAAAGCTGGGTGCTGGAGAGTTGTGAGGAGTAACAGTCTGCACAAGGATAGTCTGCAGTGCAAGTGTGTATATACAGGACTGTATATGGAAGTCGTGTACAATAATTACAGGGGCATCCCACAGTCACCCCTTTTCCCCATCCAGGTTATTTCCCCTAAATAAAACAACAAAAACAAGAGCCAGCCTGGTCAGTGTCTGCGAATGTGTGAGATATGGTGGGATTGAGGGCAGCTATCAGGTGAACCACAACTATGGCTACTCCCAAGGGAGCACATGGCTATAAGAGTGTTGGTGAATATTACACTTGATGAACTGGATCCAACTGGGCACATCAGGGGGAGAGTCGCTCATTGCAGCAATTGATCCCATTTAAAGGGGAAAAGTGCTTTTGACACATAGGTCAATATATTAAGGTGAGCTGCTAGTGTATATGGTGGGGGATATCATGTGGTGATAACAACCTATTAATTGATCACACTGGAGATTGAAGGGAGCACTTTTACAGGGAACTGCATCTAATGAGCATGGTATAAATGTGCATACATACTGGGATTGGAGCATTATATTATTATTTGTGCGACTGGAGAATTGTTTTTGATGCAAAGAAAATATTGTGTGGTGAAAATAGCTTATTCAAGTTTGATGAGATAATTGTTGTCACTATATGTGAAGAACACACATTGTATTTTTTCTTTTTTTCTTTAGAATTTAAGAACTGTTTTTTGTTCTTTATATTTGCTATGTTTTACAGTATGGGGTGTTACCTTCACTGTTCATATGCAATCATTTGTCTATATTAAGGTAGCCCTGCATTTAATTGTTTTCACTTTTATACGTTTTATCTTCCCAAAAGAAAATTGTTCCACTCTTCACAATCACGCCTTGATTTTGTCATCAGTTTTCGGCAGCACCTATATTTGTGAACAACTATATTCAAGGAAGAAGCACACAAAGGGCAAAATTAGAACAAAAATATCTGATAAGCATTGTGATTCATTGACAATTGATACTACATCCATCCAACCAGATATTAACCACTTCACCCCCAGAAGAATTTCCCAGGTTAGGACCAGAGCACTTTTTTGCGATTCGGTACTGCGTCGTTTTAACTGACAATTGTGCGGCCGTGCGACGTTGCACCCAAACGAAATTTGCGTCCTTTTTTTCCCATAAATAGAGCTTTCTTTTGGTGGTATTTGATCACCTCTGCATCTTTCTTGATCGTCGCTATAAACAAAAGAATAGCCATGTGCTCTGGTTCTAAAGTAGGAAATCCTTCCGGGGCTGAAATGGTTAAAGATCTGCGTGGAACGTTCAAACTTGTAAATACAGGCATAAAAAAAAAAAAAAAAAACTTCAAACAAGCTCAATGGCTCTAGCAAGGTGGCTCCCATACAGCAAGGCTTCCCTCAATGGGCACCAAGTGGCTCAAAACATAGAAATACAGAAAGGAGCACCAGACCAGAAATGGATAAACGTGTCCAAGATAATTTTAATTGTTGGTAAACAAGTGATATAAAAACAACCAACACATTTCAGAGGTAACACTCCCCAGCTCATCTGGGTTGCCAACCATCCATAGTGGAAAAATTTCCAAAGATCTATAAATGCCTGTTATGGACAGCAACTGTCCGTAAAAAATATGGCAGACCAGCTTTGGAACTGTGCATGAGCAGAGCGGCTCTGGTGAGCCCCTTACATCAGAGTTTACCTTTATACCACAGCCCACACCATTCCCCTTTACATCAGAGCCCTCAGAGTTCTCCTTTCTGCAGAGTTCCCCCTTGCACTGTAGAGGGGAAACCTGCAGACTCTGATGTAAGGGTGAACTCTGTGCTGGGTTATATTAACTTGACCTTCATGTAAAAGTAGGAATATGTTTTTATTGCCTGTTGTAATACCTTAAGCACATTGCTAGCTTAAATATTGATACTTGCGCTGAAAACTGTCATTTTGGCTATTGTTTTGAACTGTCAGTAAATATTTGGTTCTGCCAATAAATGTTTTGTGTCGTGTCAGTAAAAAAAAAAAAAAAGTAGGCTCTGGCAGTGATTTTTTGTGTCATGTCAGTAAATTTCACTTCGGGAGGTTGGCAACCTGACAGCTCATCGGAGCTACAAGAATAGTAATACATAAAACATAGTTATAAGGTTGTAAGAATATGTCCAAATATACTATATTGTCAAAAGTATTGGGATGTCTGCCTTTACACATACATGAACTTTAATGGCATCCCAGTCTTAGTCCGTAAGGTTCAGTATTGAGTTGGCCCTCCCTTTGCAGCTATAACAGCTTCAACTCTTCTGGGAAGGCTGTCCACAAGGTTTAGGAGTGTCTATGGGAATGTTTGACCATTCTTCCAGAAGCACATTTGTGAGGTCAGGCACTGATGTTGCTTACTGTCTCAGGAGACTGCGAGCAACATCAGTGCCTGACCTCACAAATGCGCTTCTAGCTCTAATTCATCCCAAAGATGTTCTTTTAGGTTGAGGTCAGGACTCTGTGCAGACCAGTCAAGTTCCTCCTCCCCACACTCGCCCATCCATGTCTTTTTGGACCTTGTTTCGTACACTGGTCCAAATAATTTGGTGGAGGGGATTATGGTGTGGTGCTATTATTCAGGGGTTGGGCTCGGCCCATTAGTTCCAGTGAAGGGAACTCTTAAGGCGTCAGCATACCAAGACATTTTGGACAGTTTCATGCTTCAAACTTTGTGGGAACAGTTTGGGGATGGCCCCTTCCTGTTCCAACTTGATGCTCACCAGTGCACAAAGCAAGGTCCATAAAGACATGGATGAGCGAGTTTGGGGTGGGGGAATTTGACAGTCCTTTGGGATGAATTAGGGCAGAGATTGCAAGCCAGGCCTTGTTGTCCACATCAGTGTCTGACCTCACAAATGTACTTCTGGAAGAATGGTCAAACATTCCCATAAACACACTCCTAAACCTTGTGGACAGCATTCCCAGAAGAGTTGAAGCTGTTATAGCTGAAAGGGTGGAACAACTCAATATTGAATCCTACGGACTAAAGCGGGTACACACAATCAGATGATTGGATGAATTTTCATCCGTTTTTTTGTTGGATGCTAGTCTCATATCGAATCTGAAAAGGTTACTGAACATCCGAAAATTCTTGTATGACAAAATGCAATGTCAGAAGTGACGTAATGTGTTGAATAGTTTTGTATGTGTTCTTCTGTTTCTAAGCATGCCTAGCGATTTTTTTCAGACGAAAACTGTGCTAATTAAACTAAAATCGGACGTTGTGTTCATAAACAACAACATTTTTTGAGCCCGCACATCAGTTTTTGTCATCCAAAGATTCGGAATGAACTGTCCAAAACACCATACTAACGGTCAGAAAATCGTCAGATCGTTCGTCGGACTAAATTTTTCTTCAGATTTACTCATCGTGTGTACGGGCCTTTAGACTGGGATGCCATTAAAGTTCATGTGCGTGTAAAGGCAGGTGTCCTAATACTTTTGACAATATAGTGTATACGTGCATATGAGTATATACCACAAACAGCACATAATTAACAACTAAATTATCTCATAAACTTCTGTTGTTTCAAATTAGAAATGATCAATGAGACAAATGATACAGCGGAGAAACAAAGTAGATACATGCAATGGAAAATATACTAAATTGTATCAAAAAGATGTACAACAAACTACTAAAAGATCATTAGGAAACCTAGCAGCTGAAAGTGGTTGTAAAGCCTTGAGGTTTTCACCTTAATGCATTCTATGTATTAAAGTGAAGCACCTACTGTGCTGCACCAGCCCCCCCCCCTTTTCCTTACCCGATTGTCCCAGGGACGTGCACAAGCCCAGCGGCTCCAGCTGCTGTCTCGGGTCCTCATTGTCCTCCAATGACACAGGAGTGGGGGGCAAGGTTGAGTCCCGCTGTCTGTGTCAATGGAGAGAGCCCGCACCTGTGCCCCCAGGGAAAGTGGCTTTCCGTGGGGGTACTTGATGAAGAGGAGGGGCCTGGAGCACCAGTGGGGCACCCCAGAAGAAGAGGATTGCGGCTGCTCTGTGCAAAAAGATTGCACGGAGAAGGTAACTATGGGCATGTTTTGTTATTTTTATTGAAAAAGGGTTTACAGCCCCTTCAAGACTAACTAGTTACTAGAATACTAAAAAGTACAAAAATACACTTGTTTGCTTGTTTACACCAGCAGTGTGCTCTGAAAAGCAATCTGTGATGGATTATTTTTCAGAGGGCATTTGACAGGGCCTGACGAAGGAACACAGATTGCTCCGAACGCGCCACAGACAGCAGAGTCCCGTCCATCGGCTTCCCGTCCTCACAGTGTCGCCTGGTAAACATCCCACCCACCCGTCCGGAGCTCCAGAAACCACCGACGCAGCCGGCCCTATGTGCTGGTGGGACCCCCAGCGCTCCTACTGGAAGGACTCAGGAACCAAGGACTCCCTTTATCCATACACGCCTGTTTCTACTTACATCCTGTAAGTGCTATTTTAATAAATGGAATGTTTTTAACCCTATGCCACACTTAGTAGGGCGCCACTTGTCTCCTTTACTATTGACTTTTAATAGTAGGACACTATTTTACTTTTACTTTTTGCTAAAATACAAATTCAAAAAAAAAAAAAAAATATTCATCAGGTTAGGCCAATTTATATTCTTCTATATTGATTGGTTTGCACAAAAGTTATCGCGTCTACAAACTATGGGAATTGATTTATGCTGTTTTTATTATTTATTTTTTACTAGTAATGGTGGCGATCTGCGATTTTTATCGGGACTGAGATATTGCAGCGGACATGTCGGATATTTTTGACACTTTTTTGGGACCAATGACATTTATGCAGCGATCAGAAATTTAAATATCCACTGATTACTGTGTAAATGTCATTGACAGTGAAGGGGTTAACCTGCAGGGGGCGATCAAGGGGTTAACTACGTTCCCTGGGTGTGTTCTAACTGTGGGGGTGCGGGGCTGGCTGGGACAGAACAGATGTAACTGATCCCAGTGACAAGGATCAGTAGATCTGTCTTGTCCTCTGTCCCAGAAGGGAGAACCGCCGTGTTTACATCAGCGGTTCCTCGTTCTGCAGCTGTGACAGAAGATCGTGGGTCTCGGGCCGACATGGAGTGTGCGGCGGCTGCACGCACCGCCGCCTGTGAGTGCACGCCAGGAGCGCGCACCAGGGCAGGACGTCCACCCGGAAATTCAGATCTGCGCTGGAGCCATACTTCGGCTATAGCGCGGATCTGAAGGGGTTAAGCCCTCGTTCACACTAATGCGATTTGACAGTTTGAAATCGCTTGACAAGTCATGCCCTATTTTCAAAGTCGCAATCGTTGCGACTTTGAAAAAGTTCCCTGCACTACTTTTCTGTGGTTTCATTGCGTCTTGCATTAACTTATGTTAAAGGAAGTCGCAAGCTGCAATGAAACCGCAAATCCAAATCGCACTGATCTGCAACTTTAAAATTGCGCTGAAGTAGAGTGATTTCAAAGCCGTACTGGTGTGAACCAGGGGTAAGAGTTAGCTGTATTTCAGCTTCGAAATGTTGGTGTATCCATAGGTGTGCGTAGCCTATTGCATTAGGGTGTGCACCCCAAATCTCAAACACATATGTGTGTGTGTATGTGTATATATGTATACTGACACTGTCAGTAGAGCAGGGGACGGTATCAGTAGGGCAGAGATTGTCAGCAGTTTTTATTGCTATTATTTTATTTTTACAATTTTATTTTTTAAATTATTTTCTTACAGTTTTTTTTGGATCCCCGTTAGGGGACTTTAGTGAAATATCAAGGGTCTAAATAGGGGGGATCTGCGCCACACAGGGTAATTAAGATGTGCCCAGGCACGCCTGGCACACCCTGTGCTCACGCCTATGGGTGCATCTAAATCTGCTAGTATATCTAACACTGCCCTCCCCCTAGACCAGGGATATGCAACTACTGTAGGACATTCATGGACATCCCTGGGTTTCAGTAGTTATACCAGGATGATCTTTTCAGTTGGTGATTCACAGTAAGGTAAGGCATAAGTAATTTGAGTGGCTAATTAGCTGCTTGATCACTTCTGCAGGTGGCAGAAGGGGGTCCCACCCCCCTCCCACAGTCACCGCCTTTCCAGGGCTCTACCATCTTATCGCCGGACCCGGGAGCAATGCGGCGGGCGGTGATTGCTGCACTGAACAGAGAGAGAGGAACTGACGTCATTCCTCTCTCTCTGTAACCCTGTAAAATGGGAGCGACGAGTATTTAGTTACTTACAGTACCACCTCTTTGTTTATCTGGCCGCCAGGAAAACAGCCGATTGGACCGATCTGTGTCTAATCAGCTGCATGGGAGGCTAGAGGAGAGATTTGGGGTCTAATAGACCACAGATCTCTCCATAAAGAGGACCTGTTACTGCCCATGCTGTCACAAGGGATGTTGTTCATCCTTTGAAATAGCAATAAAGTTAATCCAAAAAAGAAAGTGTAAGAAAATGTTGTATAAAATAAATAATAATAAAATAATAAAATATTTCAGGTGCCCCCCCATCCCACCGTGGTTACACCTAAATGCGAATGCATACGTTACTCTTGCACGCATATGTAATCGGTAATTGCACCATACATGTGAGGTATTGTTGCGAACGTCAGAGCTAAAGCAATCATTCTGGCACCAGACCTCCTGTGCAACTCTAAACTGGTAACCTGTAAAGGCATTTAAAGTGTCATCCTATGGAGAATTTTAAGCATCATAATTTGCCGCCATTCCACAGGCAGACATCATTTTAAAGTGTTACGTGTTAGATATCTTTTTACTCAACGTAACATCATTTTTCACATTATATTAAAAAGTTGGGCTAACTGTAGTGTTTCGGGGTTTTTTTATTCATGAAAATGTTTTTTTTTTTAAAAACAATTGTGTTCTCGCAAATACCATGTGACATGAAAAATTGTAACACCCACCATTTTATTCTATAGGATCTCTGCTAAAAAAAAAAATACATAATGTTTGGGGTTCTAAGTAATTTTCTAGAAAAAAAGTTGATTTTTATATGTAGGAGCGAAGGGTCAGAATCGGCCCGGGTATGAAGTGGTTAATACTGCTTTAACCACTTGGCGAACAGCCGCCATCATTGTGGCAGGTCGGCTCTTTCCCGTGAATTGCCATAGCTGTACGTCGGAGCGGGAACTTGCTATCGTGGGCGCGTGTGCACTGGCCAGCGGGGGAGCCAATCAGCGGGTGGGGTGGACTCGCCGGCCACCCATGATCGTTCCCCGCAGTGAAAGAAAAGGGATCTGTCTGTGTAAACAAGGTAGATCTCCATTCTGACAGGGGAGATCACACAGATCATGTCTTTGTGCTATGCAGGAAGATGGATCTGTGTGTTTCCCTAGGCAGCCCAACCCCCATACAGTTAGAAAACACGTTTAACCCCTTGATCTCCCCTAGTGTTAACCCCTTCCCTGCCAGTGTCATTAGTACAATAACAGTGCATATTTTTAGCACTGATTACTGTAATAATGTTACTGGTTCACAAAAAAGTGTCAAAAATATCAGTTAGGTGTCCGCAGCAATGTCGCATTCCGCTAAAAATCACTGATTACCGCCATTACTAAAAAAATAATAATAATAAAATTACATAAATCTATCCCCTATTTTGTTGATGCTATAACTTTTATGTAAACCAATCAAGAAGCGCTTATTGCAATTTTTTTTACCAAACATATGTAGCAGAATACATATCGGCCCAAACTGATGAATAAATTATTTTTTTTTGGAAATGTTTTAGTCTAGGTTCACACCTATACAAATGCGTTTTCTGCATTTTTTCCCTGTTTTTACCGCAATTTGCATTTTGCTGTTTTCATTTTTGTTGATTTTTGGGGGGAAAATTTGTTGCTAGGCAGATTTAAAATGCAAAATGCGACAAAATCGCAGTAAAAACGCATCACAAAAACACGACTTGCGTTTCTGGTGCAGCTCCATTGAAGCCTATGGCATGCAAAATGCAAACTGCAGTGAGAAAAAAAAAGTCCCTGACCCTTTCCAAAAAACGCAACGCCGCAAAACGCACAGGTGTGAACTACAGCCATAGGAAACCATGTTAAATGGACTGTAGTGCGTGTCTGCAAACTGCAAAATGCTGTAAAAAATGCATAGGCGTGAACCTAAACTTATAGCAGAAAGTAAAAAAAAAATTTTTTTTCAAAATTGTTGCTCTTTTTTTGTTTATAGCGGAAAAAATAAAAAATGCAGAGGTGATCAAATACCACCAAAAGAAAGCTCTATTTGTGGGAAAAAAGGACGTCAATTTTCTTTGGGTACAGCGTCACAGGACCGCACAATTGTCAGTTAAAGCGACACAGTGCCGAATCGCAAAAAAATGGCCTGGTCATTAAGGGGGAAATCCGTCCGGTCCTAAGTGGTTAAGTAGTTTTCAAGTAAAAAATACAGCTTTTCACATATGTGTGAAAATGTTTTAACCAGTACAGATCCACACTATAGCTGAAAGACGGCTACAGCGTGGATCTGAATTGCTGGGTGGACGCCCGCCCCTTTGCGCGCTCCCCGCAGGCACTCACAGCCGGTGGTGGCGCACTCTTCCGGCCGCCGCACGGTGCGTGGCCGTGCCCGAGGGTCGGGCTCGATGTCCACTCGTGACACGCGATCGCCTAATAGAGCGGCAGAACGGGGAAACGCCAGTGTAAACACGGCGGTTCTCCGTTCTGTGAAGGGGGACATAACAGATCTACTGATCACTGTAATCGGGATCAGTGAGATCTGATATGTCCCGGCCAGCCCAGCCCCCATACAGTTAGAACACAATGAGGGAACACAGTTAACCCCTTGATTGCCCCCTAAGACCCCTTTCACACTGAGGCACTTTACAGGTGCTATTTAGTTAAAAATAGCGCCTGTAAAGCGCCTCAAAAATCCCTCCCCACTGTCCCCAATGTGAAAGCCGGAGTGCTTTCACATTGGGGCGGTGCGCTTGCAGGACGTTGCAAAAAGTCCTGCAAGCAGCATCTTTGGGGCGGTGCGGTGAGCGGTGGTACACCGCTCCTCCACCGCCCCTGCTCATTGAAAACAATGGCAGCGTTTCCGAAGCGGCTGCACACCGCCTCGGTGGCGCGGTGCACCGGCACTTTTAACCCCGTTTTAACCCCTTGTGGGGGTTAAAAGCGCCGCGCACCCGCCTGCATAGCGGCGCCCTAGTGCCGCTATAACAGCGGTAAATTCCCGCTGAAACTAGCGGGCATTTACCGCTACCGCCCGCCCGCCCCAGTGTGAAAGAAGCCTAAGTGTTAACCCCTTCCCTGCCAATGCCATTTATACAGAAATCAGTGGCTATTTAAATTGCTGATCACTGTATAATAGTCACTGGTCCCCAAAAAGTGTCAAAAATGTTTGACATGTCTGCAATTGCAGCTCGCCGCTAGTAAAAAAAAAAATAGTAAAAACGCCATAAATTAATTCCCATAGTTTGTAGACGCGATAACTTTTGCGCAAACCAATCAATATACGCCGATTGCGATTTTTTTTACCAAAAATATGTAGAAGAATATATATCGGCCAAAACTGATGAATACGCCCTTTGTTTGTTTATAGCGCAAAAAATAAAAACCGCCGAGGTGATCAAATACCACCAAAAGAAAGCTCTATTTGTGGGGAAAAAATTATAAAAGTTTTGTTTGAGTACAACGTCGCACGACCGCGCAATTGTCATTCAAAATGTGACATCGCTGAAAGCCTAAAATTGGTCTGGGCAGGAGGGGGGTTTAAGTGCCCAGTAAGCAAGTGGTTAATATGGGCAGTGAAAAGGTTAATTGGATAATTAGTGATTGGGGCTTTAATAATAAAGTCACCCCATTGCTGTGCTGGGTGTGCCTTCCCCTTTATGTAGAAGCTGTAAAAGATGAGCTCTGCCCTGCATGCACAGCAGTCACCGGCCATACGTGACGTTACATTGCCCCGTGTGCAGTAAGAAATCCAGGCCACGTTTTACCTTGTGATCTCGGTGACTAAATGCTACAGCACAGTTTCCCAGGAAGGCTTGTGTAATGCTCCAGATAGGGGAGAACAGAGGACATGCGCAGTACGGCCCCAGAGCTCTTCATCTTCTACATAGCCAGGCTGTAGTGGGCTGAGCTGGCACTACACCTGCAGCACCACAGTCAGAGGACAGCTCCACTCTGCAGCACCAGACCCAGGTAACCTGAATGCATCCTTCCTTCTACTATGGATTGCTGCTCACTGACATTCCACCCACAGCTTATCAATGTCATCTGATGGTTGATTGCAGATCAAGGGCTGCAGGGTTCCCTAGGAAGAAGAGAAGCAGCATTATCAACCTATAGGCTGCAAAGAAGGATTTCTGCAGGGGGCAAAATCAGCAGAGATTCCAAGTTCTCTAAACTTCCAGGCACTTGACAGAGGGCAGAAATGGAAACCAAAGGTAAGGAAGGGGTCACTTGTAAAACGTGTGGGAAGGAAGTGGGAGACTGCAATGCTGTGGCTAAGTGTGCTGCTGGGTCGATAGGAAGGGGCATTGGACACACAGCTCAATGCAGTATTGCTGGGGTATCTGTGCCCTGAGCTTAGCCTATCAATCCAGGGGAATCCTGAAGCATCAAACATCTGTGTGTGTCATTGCGATGTGTTCTAGGCGAGGCACAGCTCACGGGAGATGCAGCTGCTGCTGCTGGATTGTGCATCATTAATATATGCAGTATGTCTAGGCAGGGTGCTCAGCCACTAACATTCACTCTCAGGCTTCATATGCTGTTTCAGCAAGGGCTGGATTGGCATGAAACTTCCAGTCTGCCTTTTCAGTGCATTGCTATGATGAGATCTCTTCTAGTGGCTCCGACAGTTCAGTCACTGGCTATGAGGACTGCTCTGTCACTTTGTCAGTATGCTGGTTTTCATTGAGACGTGATGTCAGATTCTTCATGTATATAGAGTCTTTAAACGCAAATGAGGAAACTTGATGGTGCGTAGAGCAGAGACTGAAATGCATAGAGGAGGGCGCTGGTGCAAGTTGGTAAAATTGAACAAAAAAACGCTCCACCTAAAACGAATAACGAGCCCTTCTTTGTAAAGATCAGCAACAATACTCAGTATTATCATGATAGCGCTTAATGAAACCCACTATCCGAATACAAACATACCCACAAATCAAAGTGCTCCACCCAAAACTGATATTAGCCACATTTCTTCAAATATATATTAAACACACACACATGTAAAAATGCATGGTGCAAGATAGCGATCTCCAGTCCACAAGTTCACTGCCAAAGAAGTGATCTTATATATAAATGTTGATCGTAAAGTGATCACAGTCTGAGACATGTTATCCGATCCCATTTATAATCGCACATTCAAACACGGTAAATCTTCTTCCTCCAGTTCACCAATTCTTGTCACTTTGTAAAGTAAGCACTCAGTGTTTTGACCTCTTAATATATCAGTAGGTCAATATGTGTTTCTAGTATATTAAGATCATTTTGCCAGGCCCCTCTAGCTAGTCCAGACCCAGAATCCCCCATGCATAGTAATAATTTGATAGGGAGATAAAAAGCCTCATATGATATAAAACCTGTTTAGATGTGCTTGCACAGGCCAGCAATAGGCACAACAAGCTTTTGTATAATGTATACTGTCTCCTTACTATGGAAGCTGAGATGTGCCTCATGGACGTAGTCCATGCTTCCCCACCAGGACTTCATCTGAAACAGGTGACTCTGGTGCTGCTTTACATTCCTAATTAGCCCACAAAACCAAATTCTTAATACTACTATCACATCTGTAAGCAATAAGCTCATAATTATACTTCACGGATGTATTTTGAAATAAATGTTAGCCTTTAACCCAAAACACTGATTCAAAACAATGTCTAAACTCAAATTATTATTTTAAAAAGTGATAGGTCGTCATTCACATTATCCCACAAATAAATACATTTCATCTTGTTTCTGGATACTCCTCCTTTAAATTAGGCCTTCACCACCCTCCTTAAAATCTGGTCTACTTGGAACGCTGTTTGTGGTGAATACAGAAATGCTGTGATTTTAATAACACCCTCCTTATATTATAAACACGTTTCCTAAACCTCTGAGCCAGCTTCCTAGTTGTTCTCCCCACGTACTGGAAACCACATGGGCACTCCAGTACGTAGGTGACATATGTAGTATCACACAACATAAAATATTTAATTTAATATTCTCTTTCCAATGTATTTGACTGGAAGAGTTTAAGCCTTTTGTGGTTATACATGTTATATACCTCTCAAAGGCATAGAAACCTCTTTCTTCAATCCGATTTCTCCTCGGTGGATTTAATACATTGGGTATCAGCCTTAAACTTAAAGGGGGCTGCACTGTCTTTTACTTTAGGTAGGAGGGACCCAAACACCTTACAAAATTGGCCAGTACTTTAAAACATGTTTTCTATTTCCTCATATTGTACACTCACCATCAATGTAAACTCACCCCTTATATTTTTCTTTTTAGGGTTCTTACTGATCAGAGTCCTCTATTAGTTTCCAGTACATTCCCTTGGGCTTGTACCAGTTAGGCACATTAAAAAACGTTCTGCTTACATCTACCCATACGGATTTTAGTTGTTCCTTATAGTCCTCCAATATATTACAATTTCTCTTCAATCTTACTAGTTGTAAATAATGAATAGTAGTCGTCCATTTAATATGTTATAAAATTAAGTTAAGTTGGTAGCATCTCGATGTGGGGATGTAGCTGTTTTTATCTGTGTGTCTTAAAAAAAAAGTTTTTGTAATTATCAAATTATTATGTTTATATATGGCTGGATTCAAAAATATATTAAAATCATATCAGATTAGTGGGTCGAAGTAATACCATCATGATTGTCATTCAAAGAATTAAAGGAAGAAAATGACTGACTGTCTCCCTTCCATATAACCAGTACATCATGTATGAACCTCTTACGGTGATAGATTCAGACAAACTTGCTCATGAAAGAATTTACTTTCCTACTTTGCCATGGATAAGATAGCAAGACTTAGCAGCGTACTTACATTCACCACCACTCTTCTTGTATGTGTACATAATGTATTCCTCCATACTAAAAGAAATAATGGATCACAGCAAATTCTAGACACTTCTAAATATATTTACACTGTGCTCTTGTGAGCTCTCAAGTAACCATCTTGCAGATTCTATGCCATCATCATCTTTTATAATAGTATACTGTCATGATATATCTGCTGTCGCCCATCTATGAGTCTATCCTGCTCACCATCAGCCTGCCCTAGGGGGCGTTTTAAACTCTATTATTATATACTAATCGAGTATAAAAAATAATATATGGCAGGTAACCCATATACTGAAGAGGTTAAATACTTGATTTCCTTTTTATCAAGTATTCCAAGTTTTATTTTATTGCTGAATAAAGGTAGCATGTTTTTGATACCAGTTAGGAAGCATCAACGTCTCATAGGCCTTAGTTCATTCATGGACCATCACATCCCTAATTTTGGGCCATATGGGTTGCTTTGACCTTCAGAAAACATATCTATATATCAGTCTATGCAGAAGGGTACGAACTGGACACCTTGTTGCAATGTGTCGTTGTTTTTATCTGCTTTGAACATTGGTTTTATTGGTGTTAAGTTGCATTATAGCTTTATGTTGATCGTTTTATGAATGTATTAGAAGAGTCTAGTAGGAAAATATATGACTATACACATTGCTTTAGCTACAAGTATTTTTAAAGACAGGGCTTTCAGTATTGATAGTGTTTAAAGGTTGTGCTGAAGGCCTACCATTAAACGCATTGAGGGACAACAAAATAGGCAGAAGTAACTTCCAGACCATGCCGGGCTATACACAGTAAGTCATTGGGGAGGCATTGAGGTAGAGGTCAAAGGGTTTGAATGTTGCTTGAACCAGGAGTTTTAAGTTTCATATATTGACATGGAAATGAATTTAATGTACCCAGTAAAATAACCTCACCTGTCTCTGTTGTGCAGGATTTACGCTAAACTATTGTGGTTGTTGAGGAGGCCTATTCAAATGAAGACTCATTGGGCCTGTGTTGAAGGTCAATGATATCAGTATGGCATTAGTTTAAGATTCTTCTGAGATGATTCAGAATTCTAGCCGAGGTGCACCTTCTTCTGACCTGCAGCTGACCTGCTTCGCATGCTTTTACATTCCCATAGACTTCCATAGAAATGCAAAGCCTAAAGCCAATACAATTCCACTGACAGAGGCCCGTAATTTGTTCTTGGAAGAAGATGACACTGCTGAGTCATTTCATGAAATACACATTTCTAATTACTTACTTGCTGTGCTTTTGTACATTTTCTCTTGTATCCTTTAGTAGTAGTGATATAAGAGATTATGTCGACAAATGTTATTTTCAGAAGCTGCAGTTGCTGTTCAAAGGCAAACACATTAGTGTGAATAGCAAATGCAGTGTTTGACAAGAAAAGGCTGCATTTGACCTGATTTGCCTGCAGTTCAAACGCACCTCAAAAAGACATACTGGGGTGGATTTACTAAAGGCAAATAGACTGCGCGCTTTGCAAGTGCAATTGCACTTATTTTCCCCAGAGCTTAATGAATGTGGTGAAGCTTTACTTTGTAAGCAATACTCAATGGAAAGAAAATAAAAAAAAAACTAATTTTTGCTTGCACATGATTGGAAGAGGGAAAGCAGCAGGTTCAACGCATTCACTAAGCTCTGGGGAAAATAAGTGCAAAAAGTTCACCATCTATTTGCCTTTAGTAAATTCACTCCATAGTGTTGACAGAAATATAGTGCGATGCAAAGCAGGCCATACGCAGTCTCTGAACTGCCATGTGTACTGCTCAATTAATGTCAGTGGGATTTTGCTTTCTAAGCTCATGTCAAGCTCAAGAAAATAACTCTCGCTGACATGAGAGATCACAGTATGGCCTGTTTCACACAGGATTCAGCTTGTATAAAAGGAGTGTGAACAGCAAGCATTGACAAAGCATTTGCAGAGCTTTCAGCAAGCTTTGTTGAAACTTTTAGGCTTTGTTTAGGCTTGCAGTTGGGAGGAGGGGCTGCAAAAATGTGTGGTTGAGATGCATTTTTGCCGCCCGCCAACTGCTCCTCCTTAAAGCGGTAGTAAACCCATCCATTTAACAGTTTAAAAACCAGTTAAATTTCCGGCATTGTTCCGCCCACTTGCACCTCTGTGGTGGCTGGGCCTTCTCTCAATTAATCAATTAATTCATTCATTTATCCAAGTTCATCCTTTTCTCATATAAAGCGTTGGGCTTTGGTGTCCAGATTTGCTTGGCTCTGAGGAAGGGGGTGCTCCCCCGAAACGCGTCAACCTATACCCTTGCTGTGTCTGTATCGTGTATCATTGTGTAGTTTTATGGCCCAATGCGGGTCGCCACTTTTGTGAGTATCCATTTTTAAAAAACACCTATTAAATTGTGTTTGGTAATACTCTAGGTGTGAGCGCCTCCCTTTTGTTTTTGTTTCTATAGTTTTTACCAGAATATCCCATCCGAGGAGGGCAGCATCCATCTGGTTTTGGATTACTTTTGTCCTTGTTGCCTTTTGACCTTTTTTAGCGCTGGAAGTGACTGTTTTTTCTTGTACTTCAACAAAACTTGTTGAAAGTTCTGCAAATGCTTTGTCAAAGCTTGCTGTTCACACGGCTCTTATACAAGCTGAGGCCATATGAAACAAGCCTAACATATTACAAAAATTCTAAATGTTACTTTTTTTCATAGCCATTCAGCTTGTGTATTGTGGGCCTTGTCTTTCTTTACTAGACATTTTATTTCATACCAAACACTGCTAATACATAAGGGGCATTTTGCTCACAAATGCAGTTTACAATTATAAGACAAATAGAGTAGTCAATAAAAATATATGATGATTTCACAATGATTGCACTGACACTTGCTTGTCATTTGCTTGCACTACCAGTAAGCAGTGAAATGAGAGAAACTGATAAATAGGTCTGTTACCATTGGTAGCCAATCAGGTATCTATTAATCTCTTGGATTTTTAAAATTAACCATGGAAGCTGAATAGATACTTTTAACAAAACCTTGACTTTTTCAGCACTTCACGTTTTGATTTAAAAAGAAAACTGTAAATTATAATTGTGATGCTTATCTTAAAAGAAAATTGTCAGCAATGCCACCTATGAGGTTGCAGCACCACTAATAGTACATTCACAAACCTTTAGCTGTACTTTCCAGCTTCTGAGTTCTCTGAATTCTCAGGAGTGGTACCATGCACTCTTTGACACTTCCGTATAGTGTGCAATACTTGCCCAATTGCCCAAGGGAAAGATGTAGGAGGAGGATCACGGCTGCCATGTCCCATTGAGGCATGGACGCCACTAGACCCCTGAAGGTATGCTATGGTATCTGGCACCAAGACATCAGTAGCAGAACCTTTAAGTCCTGCAAGTTGCAAGGTGGGGGATTTGTTTTTTCCAGCACATCCCACAGATTGGAATGAGATCTGGAGAATTTGGAGGCTAAGTCAACACCTCAAACTCGCTGATGTGTTTCTCAGGCCATTCTTGAACCATTTTTGCAGTATGGCAGGGTGCATTATCCTGCTGAAAGAAGCCACTGCCTTTAGGGAATACGGTTTCCATGAAGGGTTGTACTTCGCAGCAGCAACGATTAGGTAGGTAATATGTGTCAAGTAATATTCATATGAGTGGCAGGACCCAAAGTTTTCTGCCCAAAGCATCACACTGCCTCCGTTGGCTTGCCTTCTCATACTGCATCCTGGAGCCATCTCTTCTCCAGGTAAGGGGCACACATACACCTGGCCATCCAGGTGATGTAAAATAAAATGATGTCATTCAACAGACCAGGCCAATGTTTTCCATTGTTCCATGGTCCAGTTCTGATGCTCACATGCCCATTGTAGGCGCTTTTGGCTGTGGACATGGGTGAGCATGGCCACCCTGACCGGTCTGCTGCTAATCAGCCCCATAAACAACAAACTGCAATGTCCATTTTTTCTGATTTCAACACATCAACTTCATGAACAACATTTACTTGCTGTCTAATATATCCTACTGATTTTTCAGATGTAATTGTAACAAGATAATCAATGTTATTCACGTGGAGGTTGCTGATAGGAGGAGAGAGCAGAGTGACACAGAGATGGGCACATTAGTTGACTGCTTCTTCCACTTTTTCTTTTCCATTCACAGATGGGAATAAGACAAGACCTGTAAGTGTTACTTAAAGGATAACTCCATTTTCGTGGGGAAAAAAATAGTGAATTAAAAGAAAAAAAAAATAGCGTATATAATTGCAACTCAAGTCATATTTTAATTGAATGTTATTAAAAATTTTCCTTTCCTTTCATATCTGCAGTTCTGTAATTTCCTGTAAAATGCAATGCAATATGGCTACTTGGAGATGTTCTGTACAGAATGTGTACAGAACGCCCCCCAGACACATAATTTCTTGTTTGTGTGATTGGCTCACTGATTTTCTCAGAAGCCTGCACTAAGATACAAGTCACATTTCAGGCGACCCCTGCAACAAAATTGTCATTTTTGGCGACATACTCCCAATAGGAAATTAGGGATGCAGGCCCAGCAGCTTTCCTCATTGGAGCCCTGCAGGTGCAGCAGCTGATTGATAATTATGAAACCACTCCCATTAAATTCACTTACCACATCATCACAGAGAAACACACAGGGATTTCTTCAGAATAACAAAAGGTAGGAATCTGCAACAAAGTTTGTTAAAATCTTTGCAATGTATATAGATCACCCAGAGGGGAATGTTTTTTTTCTCAACAAAAGTGCAGATACACTTTAACTGAAGCAGGGGGAAATTAGGTCTCCTGTCTTGCCAGACAGGGCTGTGTGGCAGAGCTGTGCATATCACAGGGTTGGATGGTGAGGAATACAAATCATTTTACAATGTTATTTACTTGGGGGTTGCTGATAGGAGGAGAGAGCAGAGTGACACGGAGATGAGCACATCAGTCTACTTCTTCTTCTGTTACTGTCCATTCACAGGTTGGGGGGAGAGGCAAGACCTATCAGGCAGGGCTGTGTGGCAGCCTGTCAGGGCCAGATAGACAGAGGTACAAATCAGTTTGCAGGTAACACACCTATTATGTATATATTTCATCTGTGTATTTAGCTGTTTGCCTGCAAATCAACAAAGCCAATAGAATGAACCGATTCCCAGTTCTCCCCGGCCCCCTTTCTTCATTAGAAAATATTACTTTTCACAACATCCAATAGATAATGTAAAAATACAATAGGCCAAAGAGCCCTTTCACACTGGGGCCATCCGAGCATCAGTGGTAAAACGCTGCTAAATTAGCGGCACTTTACCGCTGTTATAGTGGCGCTTTGGCGCTAAATAGGGGTTAAAAGTGGGCAGGGGCGGTGGAGGAGCGGTGTATACATCCATCCTGCACCACCCCAAAAATACTGCTTGCAGGAGATTTTTTCCTCTCCTGCAAGCGCACCGCCCCAGTGGGAAAGCACTAGGGTACATTAGGAGGCAGTTTACCGACGCTATTTTTAGCTAAATAGCGCTTATAAAGTGCCTCAGTGTGAAAGGGGTCTTAGAATAGGTGTGCGCAGCCTATTGCATTAGGGTGTGCACCACAAAGCGAAATTAATATGAGTGTGTGTGCATATATGTCAGAAGGGCAGAGATCGGTGTCAGTAGGGCAAAGATAGGTGTCAGTAGTTTATTTTTATTTTATTTTATTTGTTTTTTACAATTTTGTTTTTTTATTATTTTTTACAATATTATATTTTATTATTTTTTAACAATTTATTTTAGGAGCCCTGCTGGGGGGCTTTGATGAAATATCAGGGGTCTAAATAAACCCCTGATGTCTCACTTTTGAGACAGAGAAAGAGACTGAGGACAGAGATTCCCCAGTCCCTTTCTCTGCAGCAAGGCAGCAGGGAGATTCTGCACAGTACAGGGTGATTAGGGTATGCCCGGGCACACCTGCCACCCTATGTGCGCACGCCTATGGGTCTTAGACAGAAGTAGAGTTATATGTTCAAGTGGACCACTAAACATTGTTTAATATGTCCAGATATCTGTGGCCTTAAAGTGACCCTGATCAAACAAGATGCCATATGCTAACCTATGACATGGGTCACCACTACTAGTGTCCCCATTGGAAGGCCTCCCCTCTATTAGCCTGGGTTCACACATATGCGATGCGGTAACCAACACGATTCTAGTGCAGGTTCCCACATCACGTCTCCTTCGCCGGCAGTTCACACTGCCCTCTGCGTACTGCTGCGGGTGGCATTACAAAGTTAATGATACCCCCAGATCTGTTCACAGATCTCAGTGCAAACTGTGAATTCAGACAGAAATCAGATGGCATGGGTGAGAACACCTATACGATCCAATCAGGGCCGTCTTTAACCACTTCAATACTATGCACTTAGAACACTTTACTACCAGACCAATTTTCAGTTTTCAGTGCTGTTGCGCTTTGAATGAGAATTGCGCGGTCGTGCGATGCTGCACCCAAACAGATTTTTTATCATTTTGTTCCCACAAATAGAGCTTTCTTTTGGTGGTATTTGATCACCCCTATGGTTTTTATTTTTTGCACTACAAATTAAAAAAAGACCGAAAATTTTGAAAAAAAAAATTCTCTATTTTTGTCACAAAACTTTGTAAATAAGTACATTTTCTCCATCACTGGTGGGCACTGATGAGGCTACACTGACGGGCACTGATGTGGCAGTACTGATTGGCACTGATGAAGCGGCACTGATGAGGTGGCACTGATGATGAGGCACTTATATGCAGCGATGATGAGCACTGTTAGGCGGCACTGATAAGCAGCACTGACGGGTACTGAGAGGTGGCACTGATATACAGCACTGATGGGCACTGATATGTAGCACTGACGGACAGTGCTAAGCGGCACTGATGGGCACTAATAGACAGCACTGATTGGCACGCATAGGCGGCACTGGGCACTGATAGGTGGCACTGATGGGCACTGATAGGTGGGCACTGGTAGGTGGTAATGGTGGGCACTGATATGTGGCACTGGTATGCATTAATAGGGGCACTTGTGGGCACTGATAGGGGCACTGGTGGGCATATACATTGATAGGGGCTCACTCTCTGGTGGTCTAGGGTGGCATCTAAAGGTGGCACTGAGTGCCATCCACATTGGGCAGTATGTCACTTACCTGGTGGTCTAGGGGGGGTCTCCCTGGTGGTCCAGATCGGCTCCCTGGTGGTCCCTGGTCGGCTCCCTGGTGGTCCTGGGTGGGCGCATCCCTGGTGGTCCCTGGGCAGGCTCCCTGGTGGTCTAGGGTGGCGATCCGAGGGAGGGCTGTGCTGATAAATCATCAGCACAAACCCTCCCTGTCAGGGATGCAGCCGATCGGCTCTCCCCTCATCAGGTCTGCAGATCTGAGTACAGGAAAGCAGATAAACGGCTTTCCTGTATTACACTGTGACCAGCCGTGATTGGTCACGGCTGGTCACATGGTAAAGTGCTTCGGAACGAAGCGCTTTACCGAGATTGGTATTGCGGGGGGTCAGACTGACCTCCCACACCACCGATCGCCGCGATGCGCGCCCCCCCCATCAGGATAACTGAGCCACTTCCCGGCCGTCATTTTGCATACGGCGGTCGGGAAGTGGTTAATATGGTTTGGACCCTGGGCAAAACATTTTCTTGCCCCCCCCATTTCAATTATGCTCTTCATCCCAACATCTCAAAAAACACACACACACATAGAAATCTTTATTCAGCGGGAAGTACAGGCATTGCAGCCCATTCAAATGAATGGCCTGCTGTGTGCCTGTGCAAACACGCAAACATCATGTGTTATGTGTACATCATGCACTTTTCACCTGCTTCACCTGACCGGCTGACCTGTGTCCCTGACAGTGCACGCAGCATGGCAGCATGGGCCAGGCCACGGTGCGGTGTGGTCTGTTGGCCTGGCCCATGCGTGCACTGTCAGGGATACAGGTCAGGCGGTCAGGTGAAGGAAAAGTTTTAAAAACCTAAAAAAATATATATAGTTTAGTTATCTGTGATCATGGGGAGTGCCGGGTGGGACTAGGGACTGGGAGCCAGCCAGGGGAGGAGAAAGAAGACCTACTTACCTGGTGGTGGTCTCGACTGGTCCTCTCCTCTTCCTGGCCAGCTCAGCTCTGATGGGCACCGCACCGGGTACAATCGTCCTCCAGTCCACAGGCAGGCCAGCACACACTCCTCTCTCTGGTAGTGCTGCAATGCTGCAGTGTCACCAGTGACTGACGAGACCGTCTGTGACACCGGCGTTCTTCTCTACGTGCGGTGCCGCGGCGGCGGTCCTCACACAGGCAGCACGCACGCAAAGCAATGGGCGGGGTCAGAGCATCAGTGGAGCTCAAGGTCCCGCCCGCCCGCTCAAAAATCCGCCGATGCGATTGGCGGACGGCGGTGACCGCCTGGTGCCAGTGCCACTGTAAGTGAGAATAACTGTGAGACACACTGGCTGGATGGATGGATGGATGGGGCTGGAATCAGATGACGTGGGTGGTGTCCGCAGCAGCATACATGATCATGATGAAGGTCTAATTTTGGACATTTACGGGCAGCGCGCAGGCATAAGGGGCAGCTCTGCTTTGGGCCCCTAACAATGACGGCCCTGGGCAGCTGCCCCTTTTGCCCTGCGGTAAAGACGGCCCTGGATCCGATACCAGTGCAGGGAAAAACAAGGTTCCTGCACCTTTTTCGTGCGAATCCAATACGAGTTCAGCCAAACAACTGTGTGCCTGAATTTGCATTGCACAGACATCACATGGGATCGGCACAGCAATGCGGTGGGGATCACATGCAATGTCTGTGTTTGCAATCGTGTGAACCCAGGCTTACTGTTCTTGGGACAACCCAAAATGTGGGATTTTCCTTTTCTTTCACTGATAATAGTAAACAGGACAAATAGAGAGGTAGAATCTCACTAACAGGAGCACAGACAGCAATAAAAACTGACAAGTGTTCTAATCCTTCTCCACTCCATACAAAACTAAAAAAAGGGTGTGGCCTTTCGTTATGAAGGTCCAAACAAATCTTAGCACCTGAACCCAGTATTGCAAGTTTGGCATGTCTTCGTAAAACTGCACC
>BLSH010171408.1:704909-733865 GCA_018402905.1 Glandirana rugosa
TCTCATATTGATTTCCGTTTTGGAAAAAATCAAAACCTATCTCACCTCTCCCTAATCTCGTAGACAGTCCAAAAATGACGACATACACGGGGGCAACTCCTCTAGATGGGAGAGATAAACAGGACAAAAGTTATAGTAACTTTTATTTTCATGACATTTTCCTTTAGTGGTTTAAAACTCAACATGGGTCTTTTCATTATCTACCCTTTAGAAGGATACCCCTGTGATCAAAACCACTGGACCCCCAGGGGTTCGTTAAGGAAATTAAACGTCCCTAAAGGTTTCAATGATATTGAAAACAGGACAAATAGAGAGGGTAGATCTCCTCAACGGGGGCACATACAGCAGTAAAAACCTGACAGATGCTCTAATCCCTCTCCACTCTATCCAAAGCTAAAAAAGGTTTTGCCTTTAGTTATACTCTAAGCCACTGCCCTGCAGCTAGTAGGGTTTAGGAGTTTTATTTTCAAGTGTGATCATTTTAATTCATTGTGATACATTTATTTTTTTGGTTTGATTCATTAAAGTTAAACTCCAGCCAGGAGGAATAACATATCATATTCAAGGTTCTTCCTGACCTTGTGCAGAAACATTAGCCTTTTGCTTTAAAATTCGATCTTCCATTCTTTTTACCCCCTCAAATTTGCCCCCTATTCATCCTGTATCTCGGTTGTTCTGGTTTGTGCAACCGTACTCAACCACATTCTCCCATTGTAGAAATGGCTCCCAGTCAACATAGTAGTCTTGTAGTGTACGGTGATATGCTTATGTCACACTTCCTGAGTGCAATCTCCAAACATTTGGTTGCAACCCGTAGATAGGCAGTTATGCCCTGAGCACCATCTACATCACTGCCCACCACACCAGTGAATTTCCATGGTACCATGGGAAATGTAGTTACAGTTTCTCACTGTGAGACACGTCAGATGTGATGCGTGCTGCCTCCCTAGATCCTTCCCCCAGTACCCAGGCAAACTAAACCCAAATGAGGGAGACAATGACATTGCACAAGATAAAAATAATAATTACACAAAAAGTAAGGTGTTTTTTTAAAAAAAAGCATTTTTATTGTGGATGAAGAAAGGGAGATGAGGTTCAAAAGTGTCAGGGATCCTAGAGCTCAGCGTTAAGTGCTCTTTGTTCACTACAGTATGATTCACTACATTTTCAATGCTCTTTGTTCACTACGATACGAAATGATGTCTTCTGTTGCCATCAGTCAAACTCCTTTGTGGAGGAAGCTGGGGCATGGCTTACCACTACTGTGTGTATCTATGGACACACACAGCCTAACTCAGGAGCGTGCACACACAGGTGCCTCCTAGTGATGGGCCGAACACCCCCCCCCCCCCCCAGTTCGGTTAACACCAGAACTCCCAAACAAAACATGTACAGTGAGGGAAAAAAGTATTTGATCCCCTGCTAATTTTGTATGTTTGCCCATTGACAAAGAAATGATCAGTCCATAATTTTAATGGTAGGTTTATTTTAACAGTGAGAGACAAAATAACAACAAAAATATCCAAACAATGCATTTCAAAAATGATCAATTGATTTGCATTTTAATGAGTGAAATAGGTATTTGACCCCTTCGCAAAACATGACTTAGCACTTGGTGGTAAAACCTTTGTTGGCAATCACAAAGGTCAGATGTTTAATTGGCCACCATGTTTACACACATCTCAGCAGAGATTTTGTCCCATTCCACTTTGCAGATCCTTTCTAAGTCATTAAGGTTTCGAGGCTGACGTTTGGTAACTAGAATCTTCAGCTCCCTCCACATATTTACTATGGGGTTAAGGTCTCGAGACTGGCTAGGCTACTCCAGGACCTTAATGTGCTTCATTTTGAGCCAGTTCTTTGTTGGAATACTCATCCACGACCCATTTTCAATGGCCTGGCTGAGGGAAGGAGGTTCTCACCCAAGATTTGATGGAACATGGCCCCATCCATCGTCCCTTTGATGCAGTGAAGTTGTCCTGTCCCCTTAGCAGAAAAACACCCCCAAAGCATAATGCTTCCACCTCCATGTTTGATGGTGGGGATGGTGTTCTTGGGGTCATAGGCAGCATTCCTCCTCCTCCAAACACGGCAAGCTGAGTTGATGCCAAAGAGCTTGAGTTTGGTCTCATCTAACCACAACACTTTCACCTAGTTCTTCTCTGAATCATTCAGATGTTCATTAGCAAAATGTCTGACAGGCCTGTACATGTGCTTTCTTGAGCAGGGGGACCTTGCGGGCACTGCAGGATTTCAGTCCTTCACAGTGTAGTGTGCTACTAATTGTTTTCTTGGTGATTATGGTCCCAGCTGTCTTGAGATCATTGACAAGATTCTCCTGTGTAGTTCTGGACTGATTCCTCACCATTGTCATGACCATTGAAACTCTACAAGTTGAGATCTTGCATGCAGCCCCAGACCGAGAGAGATTGACAGTTCCATTTGCGAATAATCAGCTCTTTGGTCTTGGTCTTGAGAGATTGGAATATGATTGATTGATTGCTTCTGTGGACAGGTGTCTTTTATACAGGTAACAAGCTCCTTTAAGGGAGTGCTCCTAATCACAGCTTGTTACCTGTATAGAAGACACCAGGGAGCTAGAAATCTTGCTGATTGATAGGGGATCAAATACTTATTTCACTCATTAAAATGCAAATCAATTCATAATTTTTTTGAAATGCATATTTCTGGATATTTTTGTTGTTATTCTGTCTCTCACTGTTAAAATAAGCCTACCATTAAAATTATAGACTGATCATTTCTTTGTATGTGGGCAAACATACAAAATCAGCAGGGGATCAAATACATTTTTCCTCACTGTATCAATACAAAGAAGTTTTTTTTAAATATTGTTTTTAAAGGAGCAGTTATTTCAATGATGCTTAAAGTAAAACAATAAAAATGAAAAAGTCCTTTAAATATAGTGCCTGGTGGGTCTCCTTAGTCTTCCTGTAAAGTGGCACATCTGTAGAGTGTATAGAAGCTGCTGCAGCAAAACTGACATATATATATATATAGAAAGAAAAAAAGAAAAAAAATGACATTTAAATATTTAAATTTACAGTTGATTTTCCCAGCTGCAAGTCATTGCCAGCAATAAAGAAATGTTAAAAGAAATGGCGCCCCCCCCCCCCCCCCCCCCCCATCCATACCAGGCCCTTCAGATTTTAAGTAGTACCCCATGCCAAAATTTAAAAAAACAGCGTAGGGTCCCCCCCAAAATCCATACCAGACCCTTATCTGAGCATGCAGCCTGGCAGGCCAAGAAAGGGGGGGGGTGAGCGAGCGCCCCCACTTCTGAACCATACCAGGCCACATGCCCTCAACCCCCACCCCAAAGCACCTTGTCCCCATGTTGATGGGGATAAGGGCCACTTCCCCACAACTCTGAATATAATGTACCCCTACTCAATCACCAATAAAGTGTCAAAAATAAAAACACACAAACAGTTTTTGACCATTCCTTTAATAAAAATAAAAAAACAATGTCCCTCACTGTAGATCCATCCTCAATCACAGCGCCTGCTGTACTGCTGGACCCAAAAAAGAAAAAAAGAAAAGCTTTGCCCGCAACGAATGCTAACCCCCGACTGCCTGGTCCACTGTCTTGACAGTTCTTAACCACTTGCCGACCACCTGCCGTCGCATGACGTCGGCAAAGTGGCTCAATATCGCAAACCGCCGTCGGGGGAGCCAGGGAGTGGGTAGGGGGGACTCAGTGTCTGCCGGCTACTCGCGATTGTTCCCTCGGAGTGACACAATGGAGGTCCGTGTATGTAAACACACGGATCTCTGTTCTGACAGGGGGAAGGAATGTGATCACAGGCTCCCTGTATATGGGAGCCGCAATCTCTCTCCTCCCCCAGCCAGCCCAGCCCCCATACAGTTAGAAACAAACACAGGGAACACAGTTAACCCTTAGAGCATCCCCTGCAGGTTAACCCCTTCCCTGCCAGTGACATTTACACACTAATCAGTGCATTTTCATAACACTGATCGCTGTATAAATGCCAATGGTCCCAAAAAAGTATCAAAATGGTCCGACATGTCCTCCGCAATATCGCAGTACAGCTAAAAATTGTAGATCAACGCCATTACTAGTAAAAAATAAAAAAAAATTAAAACCCCATAAATGACTTCTCATCATTTGTAAACGTGACAACTTTTGCGCAAACCAGTCAATATATGCCGATTGCGATTTTTTTTTTTGTTTAACAAAAATATGAGGATGAATATAAATCGGCCAAAACCGATGAAAAAATTTGATTTTTTATATATATATATTTTTGGATATGTATTATAACAAAAAGTAAGAAGTATTGTTTTTTTGTAAAATTGTCGCGCTTTTTTGTTTATAGCGGTGATCAGAAATGATGCAGAGGTGATCAATTACCACCAAATGAAAGCTTTATTTGTGGGGAAAAAAAGGACGCAAATTTTGTTTGGGCACAACGTTGCACGACCTCGCAATTGTCAGTTAAAGCGACGCAGTGCTGAATCGCAAAAATTGCTTTGGTCCTAAAGGGGGAAATCCTTCCGGGGCTGAAGTGGTTAAATAGGTAAGGGGCGTCACCTGGTGGCACCCCCTCCTTTTGAGTTCACCGACCAGTGCATGCTGGGGGGGGGGGGGCATCCTCCCGAGCGCACCGCAAATTCAGGATGTTTGGCGAACACCCAAGCGGGCGCTCTTCAGGGCCGAACCAATGTTTGACCCGAACAGCTAGCCCATCCCTAGTGCCTCCTTAGCACCTGGCTTTCTACAGGAGGCACCCAGAAGAGGGAGAAGCTGTCATCATCAGTGGGGACTGCCAGAGGTTGAGGGACATTTCCTTGCAGATAAGTATAATCTCTTTTTTATTTAAATGAAAAAACAAATTGAAAAACCAGCCGTATCACTTTATTTCTCTGAGAGAAAGTAATATGTCCCATGTACACACCAATTTTATTGAGTGAAACTTGTATTATGTGTTTTGTATGCTAAGCTGAAATAAACATAAGTTTAGAATAGCTTTATACGTGAATTGCTCTCCTCTGGCTGATGAGAATTTCTCTAGAAATTGCTACATCTAGTATTTCTGAAGCAGATTGTTCTCCGGCACTTACGGTTGATTTTATCCGCTCAGCAATGAAAATACATACTGTCATTTTTTTGTGACCTACTTAGGGCGTAGGGGGGCAAAAAAAGATAAGGAAACTTTGTGAGAAGGTTTCCTTACCCTTTAAAGTAAACTAGTATTGTCAGTCTCTGGCTTCAGTACTTTCCTAATCACTGACCTGGAACAAGCATGCTGTCTATGAAGTCAGAGCGCCGTGGTTTGATCTGCACACATGTTCAGCCAGTCACTTAGAAAGTACAGACTCAAATGAACCAGCATGACAGCCAGGGGACCAGCATCTAGAAAATCAATTTATGGCACCCCCCCATATTTCTCTCTGTATAAGCTTCTTATAATAGGAAGTATAGTGTAGTTTCAGTGAGCACATTTTCTACTAATATTATTGTAGTATTTGCAATATGGTTATGTTTGATGTGGCTGTCATCACTTTACAAGTATTTTCTTCCTTAATTTTGTATTCATGAAATGTGCTGATCTGTAGAGTAGCCCTAGAACAGTGGTTCTCAACTCCTGTCCTCGGGACCCACCAACAGGCCAGATTTTAAGTATTACCTTGGGGAGATGCAGACTAGAATGCTGCAACCACTGAGCAGCAAATGATATCACCTGTGATGTATTTCAGTTATCCTGAAAACCTGGCCTGTTAGTGAGTCTTGAGGACCGGAGTTGAGAACCACTGAACTATTGGGAACTATATATTTGTACAATCACTGGGACTTCCTAATAAATGACTTGCCAACCGCCTAACACACGTTCAGCTGCAGGGTGGGTGGGCCTTAACACATCCACATATGCATATGTAGTGCACTGCTAAAAGCATGCTCACTGCTCTCTCCCAGCACACTGCTCAAGCTTTCATTGACAGCTCCTGGTTACCATTAACAATCAGACTCCCAGTGATGTGACCCATGCAATCACAGCAGAACACGATCAGGAAGCCCACCACCCACCATTCAGAATATTTGCAGCCACATCATTTTCTTTTATTTTAGACAGATTAGGGAAGAAACAGATCCTCAGTCAGGTTTTATTACTATCTGTGTCCCCAGTATATGGATTTTCCCTCATTTCCTGTCTAGTGACAAAGGAATACAGGAAGTGATTGTACTTCCCTCCAATGGGGACAAAGACAGCAACAAAAAAACATCCTTTTTGTAGGAGTTGGGAATGACTAGTACTTTTGTGGCCTTTTACAACTAATTAGCTACTACTACCACAACTTTAGTTACAGGTGATCTTTAGCAAATATTGAGATACACACACATGAACTTTAATGGCATCCCTGTCTTAAGCCCCGTACACACGGTGCGACAGTTGTATGAAAATGGTCGTACAAAAGCTTGTTGTACGATCATCCGACCGTTGTCGTACAACAGCTTGTTGTACAAGAAGCGGTCATACGACTGTTGTACCGTGTGTACAGAGAAGTTGGGCCAACAAAGCTGTACGTGCAAAACACGCATGCTCAGAAGTCAGGAACGCCCGGAAGTGTCCGTTCGTGTAAACCCACGTTCCTACTTCACAAATCACATGCACCTGAACTTCCTCTTTGTATGCTCGTAACACGTCACCACGTTAGGCTTGGTCGTACGATCACTCAGTGTGCTTCAGTATGCGAGACACAACAGCCAACATAGGACTTTGGACGTCTGGTCGTACGACCGTTGCATCGTGTGTACGAGGCTTTAGTCCATAGGGTTCAATATTGAGTTGGCCCACCCTTTGCAGCTATAACAGCTTAAACTCTTCTGGGAAGGCTGCCCACAAGGTTTAGGAGTGTGTCTATGGGACTGTTTTATCATTCTTCCTGAAGCACATTTGTGAGGTCAGGCACTTATGTGGACGAAAAGGCCTGGCTCGCAGTCTGCGCTCTAATTCATCCCAAAGGTGTTCTATCAGGTTGAGGTCAGGACTCCCCAAACTCGCTCATCCATGTCTTTATGGTCCTTGTTTTGTGCACTGGTCCAAATCATTTGGTGGAGGGGGGATTATGGTGTGGGGTTGTTTTTCAGGGGTTGGGCTTGGTCCCTTAGTTCCAGTGAAGGGAACTCTTAAGGCGTCAGCATACCAAGACATTTTGGACAATTTCATGCTCCCAACTTTGTGGGAACAGTTTGGGGATGGCTCCTTCCTGTTCCAACATGACTGTGCACCACTGCACAAAGCAAGGTCCATAAAGGATAGAACAGCTTTGGGATGAATTAGAGTGCAGACTGCGAGCCAGGTCTTCTTGTCCACATCAGTGCCTGACCTAGAGTTGCCACCTCATCCCTTTAAACCCGAATACATATGAATTACACAGGTTGTTCTGAAGCTAATTTAATGCCGATAAGGCACCAAGTGAGTTTAATTACCACCTTAACCAGCCACAGGACCTGTGTAATTAGTATGTGTTCGGGTTTAAAGGGATGAGGTGGCAACCCTAGCCTGACCTCACAAATGCACGTCTGGAAGAATGGTCAAACATTCCCATAGACACTCCTAAACCTTGTGGACAGCCTTCCCAGAAGAGTTGAAGCTGTTATAGCTGCAAAGGGTGGGCCAACTCAATATTGAACCCTACAGACTAAGACTGGGATGCCATTAAAGTTCATGTGCGTGTAAAGGCAGGCGTCCTAATAGTTTTGACAATATAGTTACCATCACTATTTTGGCTACAGGTTGGGATATGTTACCAGCCATACAGTGGGTGCTTGATTTCTCAGAAATGGCAGACATGTATACCTGCATTATGAGATGGAGCAGTGATGCACAGACATTGTAGCAGAGCCTTCATATGTATTAGACAAATATGGTTGCCACCACGTGCAAATATAATTACAGCAAATATGGTTGTCCCCATGTGCACATATAATTTCAAATTGTATATGACAACAAGGTTCTTAAAGTAATATTACCTGTAGTACCCCAATAATATTTACACCAAACCGACCTCCAATACATGTGTGTGCAACAACAAAAACAATAAAAAATGGAAAATTTCCACTTCAGTGGGTCTTGAGGGCTAAAATAAAATGGGTCTTCCTCTCATTTCTCCTTCTCTCCTCCGTTTGTCATAGGAGCGAAATCTGCAAAGATTTCATTTACCCCTATAGTCAGTATGCATTATCTAATTTTGCATGACATAATACTGTATATACACTATACATACACAGATGTTCTGTAAGCACCATTTTGTGTAAGAAGCAAGGCTACGAAGAACTGTCAAAAGAGTGTCTTTTTCTAGGGAGGTCTGGTTGTTAGGGTGTTCTAGATGGATAAATAAATCTTATTTGAGCCCCAAAACCCCTCAGGATAACACGAGCCATGTGCAAATTCCTCACAGCATAGCCATTATGTATTAAGGAAGGATGGAGTATTGAGAAATAATGAAGAACATTATCTCTTTTTCTGCATTGTATATTCCATAGCTGCAAAACCAGACAGTGCCTCTTTGATTCATAGAGCATCACCATTTTGTTTTTTTATTACTCCACTATTACTGCTATCGTCGTATTTTCCTGTCAGTTGTTCAATTAATTAGGAAATGAAAATGCCATTAGGCTTAGGAAAACCTTAGCAGTCTCCTGCAGAGCAGTTGTCAGGCTCCCTTTAATGTATGTGTAACATTTGTATCTGTAATTTGTAACAATATTATTTTTTGGGGTTTACGCAAGTAAGTTGGTTCAGTTGATACTTATTTGTGCTATAGACTGAGGACTGGTTCACACCATAAAAACGCACTCCAGATCCGTTCCGGACACGTTTCTGCATGCACGTTTTTAACATGTTTGTGTTGAGAGTGGGGATTTCAGCATGGGGGGGGGGATTTGTACTGGGAGGAGGGGGAATTTATTCTTAGGGGGTAAGCATGCATTGGTGCTCAGTATTTTTGTTGGGGTGGGGGGCGCAGTTTGGCCTGTTTGCCCTGGGCTCTAGAAAACCTTGTCCCTGCAAACGAGCTGCTGCAGTGGCTGGTGTGCACTGTGGTCTGGCATGAACACCACACTGTTCCCTTTTTTTTTTAACAAACTTTATCGAAATATCACACAGAAATTTCATAAAGTTAAAGTGGATGAAATTTGAACTGGGTATATCTATCTGTAGAGTTTTCTTATCTCTCTTCAAAGCATTGTGTCTCATAGCTCTGTCCTGCTCCATTCCTCTGTTATCAGCCATCAACTTTTGACAAGCTCTCCGAGACCCAGAGATAAAAGTGTGTGTTGGAGGAGGTTGCTATAAATAGATTAGCACACTGCTTGTCATCTAACAGCAGAGCTCTGAATGTGTGGGGATGGGGTGTGTACCTTTCCTCCAATTAGCTGTCTCACGGTGTCCAGCAATAACCCCTCCTACAGGGGAATGAGGAAGTGAGAATTCTAACAGAATGTGCACTTTCTAAACCGTATATAAATGTGAAGACAGCAGATATACATGTAAAACTTATATAGGGAGATTTGATTTATCTTTGTGTGTCATCTGAGGCTGTTCACTTCACTGGGTATATGGAGGGCTTACATCCACTTTAAATTGCCCATTGTGCGGTGTGATGCAGTGCCTCATTCTACGCTGAAACAAGTACTGCATGCAGTACTTTTTTCAGCACACACTGCCTGCATACTATTGCAACACAATGGTGTGAACTGGGCACACAGTAGACAAGGCATTTTGCCTTGTGATGTGGTGGGACTGCACTGCAATAGCCGCCCAATACAGTCCAGCTTTATATGGTGTGAATTGGCCCTAGGCATCTCCTAAGCCTGGAATTTAAGGGTTTTGCAGATTTTTAAAATTGCAATGGAAGCCGCATGAAAGGGCCCTCTCTGCATGATACAGTATTTTGTTGTTCAGCATTTTTGTTTTACTATTCCATTTTTTCATGTCCCCCATAGCAGTGCCTGGCTTCCCATGCCTTTTTGTTTGAAAGTAGCTTGCACATTAGTCCTAAAAATGGCCAGAATTATATAACAAGATTTGTTCCCTCAGGGCTTTAATGGGGTTCGGGGCAAAGTTTAGATTTTCCAAATTTGGGGCATGCCCCTGAAATAATACTGGGCTTACTCAGTCATCCCTACCTGTTGGTAGAGCAGTCATTCTCTGGTGTTATAGTTAAACAGTCATCTGTTATTCACAGTACATGTAACAGTGTTAGATATTTTATCTGAAGTGTTGCAGTTCAAAGTGATCTTGTGAATGGCCGACTTTAGAGAATTGAATCAAATAAGCCTATGTAGTGGTTCTAAAGTCAAAATTCTATGCATTAAGGTAAAAAATATTTCAGGAGCTGTTCCTCTTTCCCCTCCCTAGATACTTACCAGAGTCCTGTATCGATCCAGTGTTATGCCCATCTGCAACAGTATTGCTTTTTTTTCCTGGTCTCACAGGGCAATGAGGAGTGAGTGGGGGACGGGGCCAAATCACGCTGTGTGTGTCTATAGATACACACAGCCCTGCATGTGTAATCCTATAGCACACAGCTTATTATGGGGGCACTCAGAGAAGAGGAGGAACAGAGAGCACCAGCAAGGGACCCCAGAAGAGGAGATTTGGGGCCACTCTATGCAAAACCCTTGCACAGAGCTGGTATGTATACCATGTTTATTATTTTAGTTAAAAAAAAAAAGAGTTTACAAGCACTTTAATCATTCCATAAAATATATAATTACAGGAAATAGCAACTAGTTAAAATGGAGGGGTAGGCTGCTACATATCAGATGAGGTCAAATATTGAAAAATGTAAGGTAATGCACTTGGGAGCTAAAAATAAGCATGCACATTACTCGCTAGGGGGAGAACCTCTGGGGTAATGGAGGATAAAAAAGAATATGGGGGTCCTAGTAGAAGACAGACTCAGCAATAGCATACAATACCAAGCTGCAGCATGCAAGGCCAACATACTACAGTACTACCATTCATTATAAAGGGTATTTATTTAAGAGATAGAACTATAATTATATGACTTTACAAGACACCGGTTTGGCAACATCTTGAGTTTGCTGTCCAGTTTTGATCAGCAATCCTAAAGAAGGATATCTTTGAACTGGAGATAGTCCAGTGGAGGACAGCAAAGTTAATAAGGGGCTGTAGGATCTCAATTATGAGTCTGTCTGTGAAAATAACCTTCTTTCATGTGCTCCTGACAACGGACTTGTCAGTATAGGCAATGCAGTTCAATGAGTGGAACAGAAGCTGTTTCATATCTAAACACTTGTTGTAAGCTGATTTTTTTTTTTTTTTATCAAGGACTGCTTCTACTGTAGTTAACAATTAAATAGTAACTGTATAATAAACCCTAAACATCTGTATGTAATCAAATAACTTATTTAAATGCTATTGTAACACAGGACATTTGTGGGGTTGCCACACAAATTAGTTTACAACAACACAAGCTGGCTTCTATATTTGTTCTAGTTTAGTAGTTACTGGTCGGTGTGTGTTGTTATGGGCTATGATGCTTCATTATTCATGACACACGTTGCTATCTACTGTAGTATTCTCCTCAAACCTAGCTGGCGGCTATAATAGGTTGTGAACTCAGTCTTTTATCAGTATAAAGAAGGGAGCAAAGGAGGCACGAGGCTACAGAATGTAGAGGGGAGCTGTGGCTTCAGTGCTGATTGTAATTCCCAGTGCTGCCCATAATTCCCCATAGGAACGCCCATCATTTGGGTTTATGCATGGGATGGAACTACAGTTATGTTTATAATTGTATTACTCAAAATCTATATTTGTGAAGGTAAAGGCTGCTAAAAGCTAGGTTTTAGGTAAACAGATAAATACACATTTGAGAGCTGTTCTATGTACTGTAGGATTTGCATTTCTCTCCATTCAGTCCTGAAATTTACACATTCCTCTAGGCCAGCCTAGTGACCTGACTTTTCATCAGCACATTTGTTATCACATTTGCATTTAGGACACCGAATTGGCCCCAAATACCACCCATCCCTTTCATAGTCTGAGTTTCTGTACAAATAATTACAAGAAACTGAAATTATTGTACTATTTACATATGCAATATCATTATATGTAATGATTGAATGTGTATAACTGCCTACATTGGTGTATTTTAACATTCAGCTTTACCTATTGAGGAAGAATAGCTCAATGTCTTTTTTTAGAGACACTTGACCTTGCTTACAAACTAAATCAGCCTATTGACCTATGCAGCAGAGTTCTCCTATTACTTCCAGTAATAGGGGCTACTGGAAAGTCAATAAATATAGTGTTACGGCTACATCTGTATTAAAGTGGTCTATATTTAGTCGTCATCTCACATGATATGTTAAAAAGAGATTTTGCTGTAAATTCAAAAACATACCAGCATTTCCTTTAACCTTCAGCATAATGACAGTCAGCAAAATTTGCCAGATTGTTTAGCTTTGTTATTAAGGACTCTGTATAAACCTTGCTAATGAAGATGTGCCGATATCTGTGTTCCATGTTTGAATATGCAACTCAATAACCTTTTGCATCAGTTTATACAACTCCATTGTTGTTTCTGCAACTTCAAAATGTATACCGGGTTTATTGTGTGTATTTTTGTTTCAACTTGAACGTGAATATATTCATGCATGGTCCCTTCATTGGAAGGTTAGATAGTTCAAAGTGCAATGACCCACAGCAGTCAGATTTCAGCTTGCAGTAGCCACTTGGGGAAAAAAATATTGGTAGCTTTGTTTGTATGGTTTCTGCATTTTGCTTTAGGCCCCTTTCACACGAGTGGAGCCTGTTTTGATGGGCTCTGCTGCTCAGCGGGGATCCACCCGTTTATCCCCGCTGAGCCGGCGCGGATGACAGGACATTCTCTGCACTCTGTGCAGAGACTGGCCTGTCAGAGCTCCCTTCTCCTCTATGGAGGATTGGATGAACACGGACCGTCTGTCCATGTTCATCCGATCCGATCCACCAGGCGGATTGAAAATAGGGTTTCCATCAGTCTGTTTTTGGCGGATCGGAGCGGATTGGGTGTCAGCGGACATGTCCGTCGCTCAATAGAGAACAATGGTGCGTCCGTTCGGGAAAGACTGACAGGTGGACCCGAACGATCCTCTAGTGTGAAAGGGGCCTTATGAAGTAGTAGTATATGGCTATATTAAAATATTGATGGCTAACTAGAAGCCTATAGTACATCTAAATTAGATAATCACCAGTCTCCAGATTAAAGCCCAGTAAAGTCATAGCTTTTTATGTATTTTTAGTCCTGTACCCTCATATGCTTGTAATTTGTGACTAATTTTTGCTTGGAAATTCCTTAAAATACTTAAGTCTCTTAGTGAAAATGTTGCTTCCTGTTCTCCCTCTGCAGTGCTCTAAGCTGGAATAGCTGAGCAGGGCCGGATTAAGAGCATCATGGGCCTGGTGCTGAGGATTTACATATCAATGTCGCCTGCCTCCCTGACATTTACATATCAACGCTGCATGCGCACTGTGATTTACATATCAATACAGCCCACCATATACATATCAATCACAGAGCAGGGATGGGCAGCATTAGTGACTTACTGGGCTGGGCCTATCCTAAGGTAGGGGCCTGGAGCTACAGCTCCAATAGCCCCTATGTTAATCCGGCCCTGTAGCTGAGTAGTGGACACACACCATCAACACAAGTGTTCTCACATGGATTTATATTGCAGAGGAAGATTAGGGCATGTCAGACCAGCACTGTTATGAAGTGCTGGTTAGGGAGAGCACTGGGTCTAACTGGTGCTTATTGAACCACACAATCACATTTAGAAACAGTTGCTATAACAGGAAATGAAGGGAACGCTATGAATGCTTTTTAGAAGGTCTTCAGTACATGTCTATCAGACTGCATATCCAAATCTATGACTTCAGTTGGGATTTAATTGGTTTGATTGTATAGGGACAGAAATCGCAAATTACTGTGGGTACGACTTGTAAAACGTATGTAGTAAATTCATGTAAGCCTTCATACTATGTGGCTAAAGAGCTGGAATATGCTACTAAGACTAAGTTGGCTAATGCTACTAGCTACCAGCCTGTCTCTAATTTTAAATGTTTTCTGAATTACAGACCTAGCGCAAATATGCAGCCAATGAAGTCAGAACTTCAGTTTTCCAGATTTTTTTTTTTAAATCAAAGCAGCTCCTGTAATTTTCTCATGGCAGCTTTACTTTTAGTTTTCTTCATGAAGACTTAAAGCGGGATTAAACCCAAAACCAAAAATGTAAAATATTGCAGTTTACTAAACCTTGGATGTGATGGCTGCATTGGTTTTCTGTTTTTAGGCTTTTTTCCTCTGCTTTTTACCTGGTGATATGACCAGTAACACACCTCCTGTATTGGGGTGCCTACACTCTGGATGGAGGAGCAACAGAGACATCTTTAGACAACAGCACTGTTAATCTTGGGGAGAAGAGAATTGTTAGCTGCACAAGCACATTTAGATACCCTAACAAATTGAAGCCAAACTTCAGCTAACACTTTATAAGCAGTTACAGCACTTAGTTACTTACTGGCCAGATCACCAGGTGAAAGACTAACAAAAGAACTAATGTGGCTATCAAATCTAAAAATTGCTAAGCTGCAATGTAATAAATGTTTGCTTTTGGATAATAATAGCCCTTTCTATATATACTGTATATACAGTATCTCACAAAAGTGAGTACACCCTTCATGAAATGAAATGACACTTTGCTACAATGTAAAGTAGTGATTTCACAGCTTGTATAACAGTGTACATTTGCTGTCTCCTCAAAATAACTCAACACGCAGCCATTAATGTCTAAGCTGCTGGAAACAAAAGTGAGTACACCCCTAAGTGAAAATGTTCAAATTGGGCCCAAAGTGTCAATATTTTGTGTGGCCACCATTATTTTCCAGTCCTACCTTAACCCTCTTGGGCATGGAGTTCACCAGAGCTTCACAGGTTGCCACTGGAGTCCTCTTCCACTCCTCCATGATGACATCACGGAGCTGGTAGAGACCTTGCGCTCCTCCACCTTCCATTTGCGGATGCCCCATAGATTCTCAATAGGCTTCCTTCTGGGACGACAGCCATGTAAACCAATTTGCTGTGTATTGTCTGAGCACTGACAGGCTGACCCCCCACCCCTTCAACCTCTGCAGCAATACTGGCAGCACTCATATTTCTATTTCCCAAAGATAACCTCTGGATATGACATTGAGCATGTGCACTCAACTTCATTGGTCAACCATTGCGAGGCCTGTTCTGAGTGTGACCTGTCCTGTTAAACCGCTGTATGGTCTTGGCCACCATGTTGCAGCTCAGTTTCAGGGTCTTGTCAATCTTCTTATAGCCTAGGCCATCTTTATGTAGAGCAACAATTCTTTTTTTCAGATCCTCAGAGAGTTCTTTGCCATGAGATGCCATGTTGAACTTCTAGTGACCGGTATGAGAGAGTGAGAGTAATAACACCAAATTTAACACACCTGCTCCCCATTCACACCTGAGACCTTGTAACACTAACAAGTCACATGACACCAGGGAGGGAAAATGGCTAATTGGGCCCAATTTGGACATTTTCACTTAGGGGTGTACTCACTTTTGTTGCCAGCAGTTTAGACTATTACACAAGCTGTACACTCACTACTTTACATTGTAGCAAAGTGCATTTCTTCAGTGATGTCACTTTTGTGAGATACTGTATATAAGTGAACCTTTTTTAATGAGCTGACTTTCCCAAAATGATATGTATTTAAAAAGAAATAATAATAATATTGCACTTGTGCTTGTTGCTATGCTGTAGTGGCACGTAATGTAAAATAAGTAGCCATCTGAAATGTATCCTTTTTTTTTTTTTTTTTAGCAAGACTCATTTAGGTATGAGTCATTGTTGCATTTAAAGATAAATCTAATGATTCTTGTAATTATTTCACAACTGCACCAGTTGCCATTTTTCTCTAATTGCCTTGAGTTCAGATTTAACAGAATGTTTCCTTTACCTTTTCATCAATCAGGGACAGCAGCGGGATATGTGTCTGCATACTCTTTACAGAACTGCTGCAGCAGTGATATTTTTCAGTAAGATTATTATATTATTCTCACTTCAGATCATGGTCAGATTTGTGTTTGATGTGGTTCCTCCATTACCCTCGTACATTTTCTAAATGATCCTCTATATTGACGTTTCTAAAAATTGGTGTGGTTGTTTCAGAGCCATATAGGGCCATAGACACTTTGAAGCCAGCTTCATACCTAGCCATTCTGTTGTGGTACGTAACTGCACATGCATTAACATAAGGTACTTCGCACATTAACTTGCATTGCGTTTAGCAGCCCATTGGGAAGTCCATTGCGTTTAGGAACCCAATAAAGAAAAAATTGGCACGGACACTATTTTTAATTTTTTTTTCAAAGCAGCTCCTCTTATAGCATGACATGTATGCAATAAATTAGATGGAAATGGACTGCGAAGAGTAATGTGTGATGCAGTAACATGTAGTAAAATGCAATGTATTGATTGGTCCCCTGAATTTAAGTTTGTGTAATTTTAGAATGTTGTCATTGGTTCTAATGGTTTGTTTGTATGTTATTTTCATAAAAAATAATATACATTGTAATCACTAACTTTTTTGCTTTTTTTATGCAACGTTTGCAAAATAATCTTGGGTTGGTAACACACAGTGAAGCTTTTTTGACCTCAGCCTCACTTTATGTTCTAAACCTTAGAGGAATTCTACAATTTTGCATAGTGAGTTTAATGTTTTCTTAGAAATGTTCCGTATTGAACAATACAGCATTGACATTAACTAACTTGTGACTCTTCTAGGACTGGTGTACATGACTAAGGTAATCTTAGCTGCAGTCATTTGGACTGTTTTTATAGTTAATTGATATTGAATACCTGGGGTATAGACCTTAGCTTGGTTATGTTATATCTATAGTAGTATCAATGGCTTTCTGCTCAAGTATAGGTATGTATGAATGTGTATGAATGTGAGTTAGGGACCTTAGATTGTAAGCTCCTTGAGGGTAGGAACTGATGCTAATGTACAATATACACGTTCAGTGCTGCATAAATTGACAGCGCTATATAAGTATCTGTAATAAATAAAAATAAATAGTTTTTTTTTCTACACCACTATCAGACAGAAGGCTAATTATACTGAGTTCTTAATTTGTCTGATACTCTTCTCACCTAACCTTGCTTCAGCCTCAGTAATTATTGTGATCATTCATTTTGCAAATGTATAGCATGCTGCCATATTGTTCAGTTCAGTTAAGCAAGGAAAGCCAGATGAAGATCCCTCATGTTTCCACATGTACTATTTTTTCCGTTAACAGGCAAACAATAGCATACCATTTTTCCATGTTTATAAGATGATTTTGGATTTCTCACGCTCTTCATACTCTATCACAGCTTTTCCTTGTGGGTATATCAGTCCCCACCCCTTCACTAGTCCTTTGTTTGGTATGGCCTTTCATCTTAATTGGTCTGAACTTATTTATATCCCTGGTTAATCATTGCTTTCCTAACTTTAATTATGGGAAACCTTGAATTTGAAAAAGCAGATCATTAGAAAATCCCTTTAGGGAAGAATACGATTATGAAATGCTCAGTGGGAAGAACAATGCTTTGCAACAGCAACCAATCATATTTCAGCATTCAAAAGTTAAGGGTATCAGTGAAATCAGTAAAACTTAACTTCTGTGAGAGTAGTTTGTTTAGTTGCTAAATGTTTTGTCAAATGCTGGCAAATTCAGTGTGCCACTGACTTTTTATTTCTTTAGTACTCTGATGGCAGAGTTTCCATGATGAGACTCTTGGCTTTGCCTTTCAGGCTTATTTCACAGTGGGCAGACCTTTATCCCTCAGTGATAAAGAAGGCAGTGGCTAATTCATTGTGAAGTGACCCTCCTGATCAATCAGAGAAATCCTTCCAAAAATTATGCCCATGGACAAAGCAACAGTTTCACTTAACTGCCACTCTACCAGCTTGATCATACTCACCTTTCTTTTGCTTCCCTACTGCTTCATTTGCCCACCGAAGACAAAGAGAGAAAGCCTTACGTAAACTCAAAATTGTGATTTGGAGCTTATACTTTATTTATATTTTATACAGGGCTAAGTGGTCATTCACTAAGCATTAGTATTTTCATATCTGGGAATAAGAGGAATGATCCAAGTGCCTAATATATTAACAAAATAAGGTTTGCACACCTTTCCTATTGTTATTATAAAGCAGCAAAAAACATTGCCTCATTGGGCGCCTCTGCATTGGTTTCAGCGTAAGGAAAAATGCTGCTACATCATTGTCAGTGGGAGTAAAAATTGCCACTGGTGTCAGTCCAAGGAGGACTGCCTTGGCATTTGGATGAAGGCTGGGAGGCTCGGGTGGGGGACTTTGGGGGTACATTGAATGAAAGGATTTTTGTGGCTCTAAGCGAGGGAGGGAAACTATAGAGAATAGGTAGAGTGGCTAAGAGTCTCTTTGACAGGTACAGGGGCACTCCTGAGTTGAGTTGCCCATCCCCCCCGACCCATCCCGTTTTACCGCCAGTTCAGATCTTTTCAGTGAAGTACCTTTTCAAGGAAATGATGGCAGCTTTAGTTTGTGCCTCATTTCACCTTAGATGGAAATCATGCTGTCTCCACCAATACAGGCAAGCTGAAATGCAGTGTACTACAATACCAGGAGGCACACGCATGCTGTGAACTCACAGTATCCTCCATCCTCTGTATGAATTTGTATCCAGCTAGATATACAGTCAGTCACATGGGTATCGGACAGGCCTGCAGTGCTGTACTGGGCAGAGCAAGCATCCAACATCATCCTTTTAAACAAAATGATTTTCACAGCCAACTACAATTATTAGCTAAACATCAAATCTGATTCAATGCTGCTCACTTCTCATTGAAGAAGAGGAAAATGTTTGGTAATGTGAGGAGAAAGCATGCTTGTTGTGTGTTCACCTCTGTTCCTGTGCATCAGCAGGCCCCTGCATACTGCACCCCTCTCTCCTCTCCACATCCGACAGCACAGAGTATATGCCTCATGTAAGTGACTTCACGGCATATAATATTTACACACATTCGCTAACAGGCAAATGATATTGGTCATTTTACTGAAAATCAGGTGTTGCTGGGTGAGATGCAAGAAAAATGTCAGGTATCTTAATATTGGACAAGACCCCCCAGTAGGTAGATTTTACTTAATTTTTCAGCCACATACAGTAGGCCCTGAGGGGGATTCCCCTCTGCCTTGGGTATCAATCGCTATGCAGAAGTTTTGCTGTCTGTGTCCCTGTTAGGGAGATTCCCCCTCTCCATGTGTCCTGTTTATTATTATCCTTGACAGTGAGGCTTCATGCACACAGGATGTTTTTGGATGTTTTTACAGCAGCAGTTTTTAGCTTCAGACATTTTTCCCTACAGGCAATAAATTCCCCATCATGTCATCCTATGTGTTCATGCACACATAGGCATGTTTTTGCCTGGGGCGTTTTTGAGCTGTAAAAAAAACCCAAGATTAGTGGGTTCTGAGAGACGTTTTTCAGCTGTAAAAACGCGCAAAAATGCTAGTGCAAAACGCTGAAAAACTCACTGCAAAGCTACTGATGTTTTTAGAACATTTTTTTTTAACGTCCTGTGTGCGTGAGGCCTAAAAGAAAATCCCAAATTATGGGTTGTCTCCAGAAAAGTAATAGAGGGGAAATCTTCCAATGGGGACACTGTAGTTCTAGTGACCTGATCTTTGGATCCTCAAGGAATTCCCTTAATTTGCTGGGATGTCCTCTCAAATATCTGCAATGGGACACAAATAGCTTTATCAAGAATGAAAAAGAAAGTTTTGCTTATAGTTCTACTTTAAATTAACTTGTTGCCTTTTCCTACATGGGCAAAGCACAGAGTAATTTTAAAATAGATGGCCAAGCTACAAACATTAAAATATTTCATATTCTGAACAAACAAACAAAGCCCAGCTTGACTGATGCACTTACACGTCAATAATGTCCTGCACTCGCCTGATGTCCTCACCTTGGTTGAATGGCGCCCAGCTGCAGGAGATGGTGCTTGAGAGAAGGTGAGTATTGCAGCCAGAGCTGTTTTTTAACCCCTGTTGAGCAACAATTTTAATTGCCAACAGGGATTAAAAAACCCTGTTGGGCCTATTAATTTTGTAGGGAATCGGGCTTTAAAACAAGCCTTTGTAGATGTGTGTACTGTGAAGTAATTTGCCCTCAAAGTTAATAGGAGAGGCAGGAGAAGTAGTGTAGTTGTTCAAAGTTGGTTCTAGGAATTTTAAATATGAATATATATGTGTAGCACACAGAAAATCCATCTTACAGATATAGTCCCCGATTCTGGATTTCCTATATCTCTTACACAAATATACATAAATCATGATGCTTGGTTTAATTAGAATGTGGTACGACATACCCTGTTTGCATTGGTCTGTAATAATATCTCTTTCATTTTCCCTGTTTTTTCCTTGTTTTCCATATGCCAGTATTATTATAATGTGTTCTCACTTCCTTTGATATAGGCTCACCGTACTGAGAGTCATTGCTGAGTTTACTGGAAGGTATGGTAACCGGGGGGCATTCCCCACACGGGTCTGGGTGGCCCCCACCCAGTGCATGGAGGGTCCTCTGTAGCGGCATTGTCATCTTAGGCGAACCTCCTATAATCCCTGGGGAAGTGATCATCTGAATGGTGGAGCCGCAGTCACGCCCCATTGTTCTGTCAAAAGTGCCAACTCATCAAAATCTCCAACCATGTCACTTCTGGTGACTCTAGCAAATTTAATTGGAGATTTTGACAAGTTACTTGTTTTCACAGAACACCAGCAGCGTAATCAGTACGGTACACAAGTTGGCTGTTTTGACAGAACAGCGGCTAAGGAGAAGAAAGGTTGTCATCGCCATGGAGGCAGCCATGTTGTTGGTTATTAGCGGGTAGACTAATAATGTTTACTCATTATAGCGTGTACCCTAATGTATATGCTGGCGGTGTTCTGTAAAAACAGATAACTCATTGAAATCTCTAATTACAGCTGCTAGAGAGTCACTGGAAGTGAACTGCTTGGAGACTTTGGCGAGTTGGCTCTTTTGACAGAACACCAATGTCCTTGGAACGCATGGCACCACTGCACTGCCAGAGGGGCCAGCGCCGTGCGCTACAGAGACAATTGGTCTCAATGGCCATGTTCCGCACATGCGCAATTATGATGCTGCGACGCGTGGGTGTTCGGTGTCATATTTAGACCCAGGGATAGCCTGGAATCAGTGCTATGCCTGGGAGAACAGCAGACAGACAGCTGCATGCATCACACAAGGCACTTTTAGTCTGCATCTTTCTCTTCCCTCCCCCTTTTCTCCTCATAGAGAGGGAGACCCGTTGATGGTCTGCTACATTAAGGGCTTGGATATAAAGTATATATAGGATCCAATTGCCCCTATGGATATTATGTATTGTTACTGATATTTATTTATTACAGGGATATATCCCCCCCTTTCATGGTCTATGGGAAACCCTTGAGTACCCCATCTGAGGGCAATTAGTGACAGCTCATCTGGATGATAGGTAACTTGCAATTTGTTAATATAGATGTATTGGCAAGCTTATTATAATTATACACCCTTGATTATTAGCAACATATACACCATATGTCCTTTATTACTGAAGAGCACCTTATTATTTTTGTAGTATCCATTTACCCTTTGGCATCAGGACTACAGTGGCTTCTTTGTGGGGACCTCCGTGTGGGCTCTCTGTGGGGCCTGGGGGTGGCGACACCTCAGCGATTCCTCCATTCAGGCAGAGACAGCATCTCACTTCTTTTAAATACCTACACGGCCATTTTATACCCTAACCATCGGAGATGGTAGCTTCCATACAAAACCAGACAATAGTGAAGCTCCGGGTGTGCACCTTGCCTATGCTACTACTACAATGTTGTTTTCTTTATTGATAGAAATTGTTGAACAGATGCATCTCCCTTAAAATACCCTTGAAGAAAGGTTGTTGACCTGAAACGCATCAGGTAGAATGGAGACAGCAGAACCTTAGATTGCACATCTATGAACACAACGTTTGTACAATAAGCTGTGTATTTTATTGCTGATGTCTTTTTTCACCTTTGGAAATTCTTTTAACATGCTGAAATAAATGAACATTTTTTTAACATATGATCGTGGTGTACTGGTTGCCCTTAAAATTCCCAATATTTTATGGGTTTTTTTGTTTCATAGTTGGTTCTCAGCACTCTTCCCCTCTTTTCCAATACTTACAATAGAGAATAAGAGGCTGGTAGACAGATGGGAGTGGGGAGCTTTTCTGCTAAAAGAAGAGGAATGTGAAATGCTTCTGCTTTAAACTGAGAATGAATTACTACACAGTGCCAGCAGCTACAGAGGCCATTGAGATCTTGCTTTCAAGGGTATCTACTGCTTGTTAAGAATATGTAATCATCTGAATGTCTCTAGTAGGCCTTGGGACTTTGTGTATATGTACCATATAGTATACACAACCATGCAGTCATTGGCCATTCAACAGCAATCTAATCTGTATGGGAGTCTTGGATTTTGTAGTAAATGTGGTTATTATAGAATCCTTGAGATTTCACCTTCTATGATCTGGAACACTGCAAAGAGGAAAAAAAGAGTCACTGATTAGCTGCTTTACATGGCTGCAACTTCTACTGTGGTCTTTGCCTTATTGCAAGTGAACCTAACAATCCTTTGCTTTCTGTCATGCAGAATTTTCGGCCTACCACACTTCAGGTTTCTCTGGGTGCATAAATCATGGCAAGGTTGCAGTAAAAAATAGAAGAGGTCCCTGTAAAACGAATAGAGCACGTATACTACTGAATGAGATATTTTGGGCAAAGGCTTGACAGAAAAATCGATAAAGTAAGAAATAACAATTTTGCATCATTGTGATTTGCCACCCACCTATACAGCCCACTTAACTTTTTGTAAGGTCGTAATGCTATTGCAATAATGCCGAGCTGGCATGCCACCTAGGGCATGTACTATTGTTAATATTTCAGTACTTGCTGCTAACAACAGTTCGGCTTCTCTCCTGAAGACAATTAGCCATTGAAACATTCAAAGTTCAAGTACTGCACAGAGGTTAGATCCTGCTAGTTGCGTTGGCCCTGAGTGGAAATAATAATTTGTTAGGACGCTGCATGTTGAGCAATTTGCCTTTGCATATTTAATAGAGAAGCGTGTTTATGTTTAAAGCGTATAGTGACAGCAGAAAGATCAATGCTGCACTATTTGTTTGTTTACAGCAATATATTATATGCCCCAATTAAATGTGTCTGGATACATGCCGTACATTTGTATGTGAACACCAGCAATGATAACTGATGAGCCAAACTGTTCAGGGTTAAAGTATAACTAAAGGCAAAACCTTTTTTTTTCCATTTTGGATGGAGTGTAAAAGGGATTATAGCCTCTGTCAGGTTTTTATTGCTGTCTGTATCCCTTCTTTAGGGAGATTCACCATATTTGTCCTGTTTACCATTATCATCGAAAGTGAAAGAAAAAGAAAGTCTTACATTTTGGGTTGTGTACATATTCACCAGCACACCGAGGATTAACATCCAAAGATTCTTTATTCAAAGAGAGATCACATCACAGAAGAGTGCAACGTTTCGAAGCCACGCAGGACCCCTTCATCAGGTGTGATACAGTGCAGAGCAGAATATAAGTACATCAACCACCAATCAAATCATACAGAAACTGAAAAAAAGGTTGACACCCCCTCCCTCTGATGTCACATGACGTCAAATCCCGCCAAATTAAATTAAAATCATGCTGATAACCAGATCCAAATAAGCAGGCTCAATTACTAAGTACTTGGCATATCCTTTTTTCAGTTTCTGTATGATTTGATTGGTGGTTGATGTACTTATATTCTGCTCTGCACTGTTACACTGTATCAAATGCCTGACGAAGGGGTCCTGCATGGCTCCGAAACGTTGCACTCTTCTGTGATGTGATTTCTCTTTGAATAAAGAATCTTTGGACGTTGATCTTTTGTGTGCTGGTGAATATGTACACATGTCTGACATTTCCAGGATCCAGCTGGTAATCGCTGCAGCACCCACCCTTACATGAGCCTTGTTTGCCAGAAAGGTGTGCGACAGGAAAATTGACAAGATTACATTTTGGGTTGTCCCCAGAACAGTAATAGAGAGAAAATATTCCAATGGGGACACTAGTTCTAGGGACCCAGATGACATCCAGGGATTTCCTCACTTTATATGGATATCCTCCTACTTCATATTTTGGCTATGGGATAAGAACACAGCATAATTCATTCTGGAAACATGCTTGTAATCCAAAGCGCTCATATATCAAAGCAAATTTCTCCATCAGAAATAATGGAAACTCAGATGATTTGTTCCGCAACCATTTATTCATAGGTCCTTCAGTTTATAGTCCATATAAAAAGATTATAGCAATGTGATGGGTTGTGTAACCATAAAATGTCCATCCACAAATAGCAGCCTCCACAAGGTGTTATTTGATTACCTCTGCGATTTGTATATTTTGCGCTATAAACAAAAAAAGACAGACAATTTTGAAAAAGAAAACAATATTTTTTACTTTTTGCTATAATACATATCCAAAAAATAAAATAAAATAACAAATGTATTCGTCAGTTTAGGTCGATATGTATTCTACATATTTTTGGTAAATAAAATCCCAATAAGCTTATATTGATTGGTTTGCACAAAAGTTATTGTGGCTACAAAATAGGGGATAGAATAGATTTAGGGACTTTTATTTATTTTTTATTGTTTTTACTGGTAATGGCGGCGATCTGCGATTTTTAGCGGGACTGCGACATTGCGGTGGACAAATGTGACTCTAAGGGGTTGATTTACTAAAGCTGGAGTGCAAAAAATGGTGCAGCTGTGCATGGCAGCCAATCAGCTTCTAACCTCAGCTTGTTCAATCAAGCTTTGACAATGAGGCCCCATTCACACAGGGGCGACTGTCGCTCCGACTTGAGTCACCTCAAGTCGCCCCAAGTCGCTTGACATCTAAAATCCCATTGAAATGAATGGGAGCCGTCTTAATGTACACTACTGAAGTCGGAACGACTTCAGAAAAGGTTCCTGTACTACTTCTAGGCGACTTCTATCCGATTTGTGCCCATAGAATTGAATAGAAGTCGCCTCCAAGTCGGATCCCCCATCTAAATAAAAGCGACTTTGTAGTGAAAAGAATAGAATTTATGTTTAGGCAACCCCCTCCCTCCCTTCTCTGATTGGTCAAGGCAAAGTCGCCTGGAAAAAGTTGTGTTGTAAAGTCGCCTCAAGTCCCTGGAAGTCGCGCTGAAAGTCGCGCTGAAATTGCCTAGCAAAGTCGCGTCGAAGTCGGGTCGCCCCTGTGTGAATGCAGCCTAAAACCTTGAAGCTGATTGGTTTCTGTGTGGAGCTGCACCAAATTTTGCACTTTCAAGCTTTAGTAAATCAATCCCTCAGTGACACTTTTTGGGGACCAGTGACACCAATACAGTGATCAGTGCTATAAAAATGTACTGAACACTGTATAAATGACACTGGCAGTGAAGGGTATAACACCAGGGGCAATCGAAGGGTTAAGTGTGTCCCAGGGAGGTGCTTTCTAACTGTGGGGGGAGTGGACTGACTGGGAGTACAGAGAGATCGCTGTTCCTGATCACTAGCAACAGACCATCTCACTGTACTCCACTGACAGAATGGGGATCCGCCTTGTTTACATAGGCAGATCCCGTTCTGCCTCCCTGTGGAGCGATCGCGGGTGGGCCCGCTGTATCTATTACACAAAGCGCCGTACCGGTACAGCGATTCGCGCAATAGCGCTGTCTTGCCACAGTACATCTGCAGCGGGCGGTCTTAAAGTGGTTAATCATCAACCATGTGAGTTGCTAAATGTTGTACCTTCATTAAATGTAACCATATTGCTACACTTAGAGGTGCCTCTCTCTCTTCTAATCCCCTTGTGGAGGCTGCCATTTGTGGATGGACAGTTTATGGTTACACAACCTATCACATTGCTATAATCTTTTTATATGGACTATAAACTGAAAGACTTATGAATAAATGATTGTGGAATGAATCATCTGAGTTTCCATTGTTTCTTATGGGGAAATTCGCTTTGATATATGAGTGCATTGGATTACAAGCATGTTTCCGGAACGAATTATGCTCGCAATCCAAGGCTTTACTTTATTGAATTAAGAGAACCATGTGTCTCTCTTGAAAGGTTACATTTAAAAGCAAGACTACTGTACAGACAAAAGTATAACATTCCACCCTCAGAAGGAAAAAGTATTTATGAAAATGAGTCGTTAAACCAGAAAAGCAAAGTTTGTATTCTTTTTTTTTTTTTTTAGTCCATGAACTAAGGATTTTTAGGGTTATGTGGAGGGTATGCATGTGACAAATAGGTCAGATAAACTGGGTTATTTGCTAGGTGTACATTGGGATACTGATCTACTGAGATTTAGGGCCATGGCACACTAGCTATCCTTTTGCTAGAAATAGCTCACCAGTAACAGGACTGCTATGCAGTAAATACCTGTTTCCTAGCATCACTCCCTTAGGCTAGGTTTACAGTAGTGTAGTGCAATTTTGATCTTATTTTCAGTGCGATTTTGTGGTGTAGCTGCATTGCAACTTGGTGCATTTTTAATTAAATGCATTTTTTCATTTGCATTTTTTTAATGCATGTTACTACTGCGACTCACCCCTGCTGTCAGGGATGTGGAATCTTGTCCAGGATCTTAACAGAATCAGTTGTTAGGACATCGGTGGATGCCCGCTACTTAACAACAGTGAGCCATCCCTGCTGTCAGTGGGAGATTGCCCACTGACAGCAGAAAGTAAACGAAAGAGCCAACATAAAGAATTTACTTTTACAAAGGCGTGCAACCCCCCCCCCCCCAAACCATACCAGGCCCTTCAATCTAGTATGGATTTTGAAGGGGACCCCATGCCAAAAAAACAAAGAAAGGGTCCTTGTCAAAAACTGCTTTGTGTTTCTCTTTACTTTTGACATTTTTTGCTATGTACCTCAAACTCATTCACATTGGGGGGGGGGGGGGCAGGATCTGGGGGGCTTCCAGATTCTGATAAGCTACCACCACACCCCCCCACAACCAGGGGATGTTGTGGTTCGAGGGCAGGTGACCTGGTATGGGTCAGGAGGATGGCAGGGATTCTCTTGTTCCCCCCCTGGCCTGCCAAGCTGCCTGCTCAAATGAGGGCCTGGTATGTATTTTGGGGGGGTGACCTCATGCATTTTGTCTTTTTTGGAGTGGGGTCATCTTTATAATCCATACCACACCTGAAGGGCCTGGTATGGATTAAGGGGGGTTACCTGCACACACTTTTTTTTTTTGTTAGCTCTTTTGTTTACATGGGATTGCACTCTGCACACCTTCCCCTCCACCAATCCCCAAACACGAAAACCTTTATAATAAGATGAGAAGAAAAAACACCACACTCCATTGTTGGCATGAAAATTGGCCGCGGCACTTTTATTAGTTTACCAAAATAAATTCTTTATTAACATCTCATAAATATATAAATAATCATTATTATATTCCCAAAAAATTGCTTAGTCTTAAAGACTCAAGCTAAATAACTTTCAACAACTTTATAACCAAAGTCCCCCTTAATGCCAAGGTGACATACCACATAAAGTGCACGCGACGGGAGAGAGGGTGGGAGCTCTTCACTCCTTGGTCCTGGTTCTGCAGCAAGCAGCGGTGGGCTCCTTATATAAAGAGCCCCACCGCTTCCAGCATGTTCCAGTAAGCCCCATTGGCTCAGCCCTACCTGTGCACAGGTGAGCCTAATTACTTAAAGGGACAGTACCATTTTACCTACATAGCACTCCTATGCTAATAATACCTATGACCACCAGGGGGAAGTGAGGCAGAAGCAAACCCATGAAGGAGCGCTCAAATGAATTGCGCCCCCCTTTTACATTCTGCTGTCAGCGGGGATGACTCATCATTAGGACAACGTTGGGTGCCAGCTCAAATAACAACTGATGACTCTAGTCACTGGTTTATTTATTTTTTAAAATTTATTTCAGGTACTTATATAGCGCCGTCAATTTACACAGCACTTTACATATACATTGTACATTCACATCAATCCCTATCCTCAAGGAGCTTACAATCTAAGGTCCCTAACTCACATTCATACATATTGGGCCACTTTAGACAGGATCCAATTAACCTACCAGCATGTGTTTGGATTGTGGGAGGAAACCGGAGGACCCGGAGGAAACCCACGCAGGCACAGGGAGAACATGCAAACTCCAGGCAGGTAGTGTCATGGTTTGGATTTGGACCAGCAACCCTTTTACTGCTAGGCGAAAGTGCTAACCACAACACCACTGTGCCGCCCACCGCTGGTTGTTAGGATGCTGGTGGGTGCTGACTCCCTAACAACTGATGACTTATGCTGTCGACAGTAGGGATGAATCCCTGGTTGCTAGGATGCCAGTGGGTGCCAGCTTCTAACAACCAGCAAAAATCTCACACAAAAATGCATTGAAAAAACACATGTAGATGTGATTTTGATGCGCTTCCTTCCATTAAAGTCTATGGACCACAAAATTGCACTGCATCGCACCAAAATAGCACAGGACCCTTCCCCTTAGGGAATGGGCACCATTGGAAGCAATGTTATTTCCATTGTCATGCAATTCAATGCAGCCCAAGTCATATCTGAAATCACATAAGTGTGAACAAGGGCTTACTGTCCAGATGAGCGAGCTGCTGCTTTGTCAGTGATAGAATGTCACTCGTCAACCATAGCTCATTCAGCCAGCAAGGGATCAACATGTAGAAGCAGGTGAATGTTTACACTGTATTGCATAGTGATCTACAGGGTGGGCCATTTATATGGATAC
>BLSH010171408.1:749674-760956 GCA_018402905.1 Glandirana rugosa
TATCCACTGACCGGCACCAGTGACTACCCACTGCCCACTGACCGCCACCAGTGATTATCCACTGCCCACTGACTGACACCAGTGACTATCCACTACCCACTGACCACCACCAGTGACTACCCACTACCCAGAGACCACTACCAGTGACTACCCACCCATCAGTGACCTCCACCAGTCACCCATCAATGACCACCACTAGACACCCATCACCCATCAGTGATCACCGCCAGTCACCTGTCACCCATCAGTGACCACCACCCGTCATCCATCAGTGACCACCACCAGACACCCGTCACCCATCAGTGACCATCACCAGAGACCCATCACCCATCAGTGACCACCACCAGTCACCCATCACCTATCAGTGACCACAGTCAGTCACCCGTCACCTATTAGTGACCACCGCCAGTCACCCGTCACCCATCAGTGACCACGGCCAGTCACCTATCACCCATCAGTGACCACCACCAGACACCCTCACCCATCAGTGACCACCGCCAGACACCCATCACCCATCAGTGACCACAGCCAGTCACCCATCAGTGACCACCGCCAGTCACCCATCACTGCCCATCGCCAATGACCTGTCAGTGAATGTCACACTCATGAGTAAACATCACCTGTAAAAGTCTCACACATGTGGTATCGCCATACTCGGGGGGAGTAGTAGAATGTATTTTGGGGTGTCATTTTTGCTATGTACATGCTATGTGTTGGAAATATCATATAAATGGACAACTTTGTGTAAAAATAAAAGCATTTTAATTTTTTTCCACATTTTCCAAAAACTTCTGGAAAAAAATGACATGTTCAAAAGACTCATTATGCCTCATAGATTATACGTTGGGGTGTTTGCTTTCCAAAATGGGGTCATTTTGTGGGCAATTCCATTGTCCTTGTGCTCCAGAACCTTCAAAAGTGTAATAGGTGGTTGAGAAATGAGATGTGTCATTTATGCTTGTAGAACGCCTGAAGGTGCTAGTTCAATGTAGGGCCTCAGTATGTGGTCAGGCTGTGTAAAAGTGTCACACATGTGGTGTCGCCATACTCAGGAGGAATAGCAGAATGTATTTTGGGGTGTAAATTTTGCTATGTACATGCTATGTGTTGGAAATAGCTTATAAATGGACAACTTTGTGTAAAAAAAAATGCGTTTTCATTTTTTTCCCACATATTCCAAAAACGACTGGAACAAAAATGAACCATTCAAAAGACTCATTATGCCTCAATGATTATTCTTTGGGGTGTTTGCTTTCCAGAATGGGGTCATTTTGTGGGCACTTCCATTGTCCTGGTGCTCCAGGGCCTTCAAAAATGTGATAGGTCGTCATGACATTAGATGTGTAATTTATGTCCCTAGAATACCTGACGGCGCTCCCTGCATGTTGAGCCTCTGTATGCGGCCAGGCTGTAAAAAAGTCTCAGATATTGCCATACTCAGGAGGAGCAGAAGAATTTGTTTTGGGGTGTAATTTGGGGTATGCATATGCTGTGTGTGAGAAATAACCTGTTACAATGACCATTTTGTGAAAAAAAAAAAAGAAAAAAAATCTTCATTTTGCAAAGAATTGTCGGAAAAAATTACAGCTTCAAAAAATTCACCATGCCTCTTACTAAATACCTTGGAATGTCTACTTTCCAAAAAGGGGTCATTTGGGGGGTATTTTACTTTCCTGGCTTGTTAGGGTCTCAAGACATGAGATAGGCTGTCAGTACATCAGGTGTGATCAGATGTGATCAATTTTCAATGATTGGCACCATAGCTTGTAGACTCTATAACTTTCACAAGGACCAAATAATATACACTTATTTGGGTTATTTTTACCAAAGATAGGTAGCAGTATAAATTTTGGCCAAAATTTACAAAGAAAAATTACTAATTTGCAAAATTTTATGACCGAAATTTATAGCACAAAAAATAAACCACCCCTAGTGATTAAATACCACCAAAAGAAAGCTCTATTTGTGTGAAAAAAAGGACGCAAATTTCATATGGGTACCATTTTGCATGACTGAGTAATTGTCATTCAAAGTGTGATAGCGCTGAAAGCTGAAAAATGGCCTGGACAGGAAGGGGGTTTTCGTGCCAGGTACTGTTGTGGTTAATTTGTTTATTTATTTATTTTTTAATTTTACAGGGTTACTTTACTTTTTTTTACTTTTTTTTTTTGATCACTTTTATTGCTGTCACAAGGAACATAAATACCTTTGTAACAGCAATAGGAGCATGACAGGCAGGGGCAGCTGACAAAATTTTAGGATGGGGGGCCAGACCCCGCCCTTCCGTTTTGACCCCTTCCACTTATTATAAGCCACACCCCTTATAGATTCCACCCATTGTGTCAGGAGTATACAGCCCAGCATCACCAGATAGGGTACACAGCATCGCCAGATAGGGGTATATACAGCACCACAGATAGGGGTATATATAGAATCACAGATAGGGGTATATACAGCACCACAGAAAGGGGTATATACAGCACCGTAGATAAGGGTATACAGCACCACAGATAGGGATATACAGCACCACAGAAAGGGGTATATACAGCACCACAGAAAGGGGTATATACAGCGCCATAGATAGGGGTATACAACACCACAGATAGGGTATATACAGCACCAGATATTGGGGTATATACGGCACCACAGATAGGGGTATATACGGCACCACAGATGGGTATATACAGCACCACAGAAAGGGGTATATGCAGCACCACAGAAAGGGGTATGTACAGCACCACATAAAGGGGTATATACAGCACCACAGAAAGGGGTATATACAGCACCACAGAAAGGGGTATATACAGCACCATAGATAGGGGTATACAGCACCACAGATAGGGGTATATACGGCACCACAGATGGGTATATACAGCACCATAGATAGGTATATACAGCACCACAGATAGGGGTATACAGCACCACACAGATAGGGATATACAGAACCACAGATATGTATATACATCACCATACATAGGGGTATACAGCACCGCAGATAGGTATATACAGCACCACAGATAGGGGTATACAGCACCACACAGATAGGGATATACAGCACCATAGATAGGGGTATACAGCACCACAGCAGATAGGAATATACAGCACCATCGATAGGGGTATACAGCACCACAGATAGGGATAGATATACAGACCCACCCCCCCACCATGGGGCTCACAGCAATGACAGAAGATCCCCCCAGGGTGGTCAGGACATCAACGTCCCGCACTAAGACCATCTAGGAGCAGGCAGCGAGTGGTGCCAGTTGAGCAGGGAGCGAGGAGCGGCTTGGCCAGACGACAAAGGCGTCCAATAGGACCACCTGTCTTCTTCACCAATCAGGAAACCCGTACCATACCGGCGCTTCCTGATTGGCGGAGAACGGTTTAGTGTTAGAAAGGCAAATGTTTATTTGCCTTTCTAAGGGCTTGTGGCGAAACACTCTGTGCCACAAGCCCCGGTATATTGAAGCCTGTTAGAGCCTACGGCTCTAATGAGATGCTTCAAAGTAACCCCCGCCACGGTAATTCATGAGGCCGGCGCCTCAAAGGGGTCGGCCGCATGAATAGGGGGTGGTCGCAGGTGGCTATGGATAGATTCATGCTATGCATGAATCTATCCATAGCATAGATGGGGGTGGGAGGGGGCAGCACCCATGCACCCTTAATGGACGGGCTGGCACCAATAACAGGTACTCTTTATGGAGGGATCTGGGGTCAATAAGACCCCAAAGCCCTCTTTTGCACCCAGATCGACGTTTTTGAATACTTTCAATTTTCAAAAAATGGTGCAGATGACAGCCAGGTAAACTGGAAGTGATGTCATGTCATTGCTTCCGGGTTACCATAGCAGAGACCTGATCGGGATGGGAGAGCCCAAGCGAGACGCGAAAGATGGTGGTAGGGGGGAAGTCCCCTCCCGCTGCTTGTAATAGCAACCAAGTGGTTAGTTAGCTACTCTGGTTGCTATTACAAGAGAGCCGAGTAAGCTTAGTAAACTTAGCTTATCTCTGAATCTACTCAATGTTGTGAAATGTGTTTTTTGCTGAAGGTAGGTGAACTCTGTGCTTCTCCCCAGAGGTGTAACTAGGACCTTCAGGGCCCCAGTGCAAGAAATTATGAAGGGCCCCCCTGACCACAGCCCTCCCTCTTCCCACTGATTCTGGGGCCCTTTACTCCCATCGCAGGTCTCTTTATTACGGTCTTTAACATGTTCTGCAGTGTGCCCCGCTGTCAGTAGTTTTTAATTTTTATTTTAATTTTATTCTTTTTTTTTACCATTTCATTTTATTTCTTTTACAATTTTATTTTTAGTATTTTTTGCAAGTTTTTTAGGAGCCATGTTGGGGGCTTTGATGAGATATCAGGGGTCTAAACAAACCTCAGCTCTCAATCTACACCTGTGTAGCATCAGCTGTACAGAATGAATGGACAGGAATAGTTGTGTACCAAGCCAGCCTCCCATTCATTCAGAAATGTAAATATAGTAAAAACAGTTTACTATGCTTCAGTTATGAATGAAGAAATTGGTACCAATCACTGGTTCTGTCCATTTAGAAAAGGAAGGAGCCTGTAAATGACCAGTTTACAGACTCGTTCCTATCTCTCCGCCATGACACATCTTCTACAGCAGCTGGCAAGAGAGAGGAGGGGGGAAGACAGCAGCTCTATGGGGGGGGACCAGGGAAGCACACAGGGACCCTGGGAACAGCAGAAGATAAGTAAACTGGATAGGAGGGGGCAGCATATAGAGGAACAAATCTCCTTCATTAGGAGGAAAATGGGGGAGATTGGTTCCTCTGCCATCCCTCCTATCCAGGTGTACAAGAGAGGCACACGGGCCCCCTGGAGCACGGGGCCCGGTTGCAATTGCAACCCCTGTAGTTATGCCCCTGCTTCTCCCTTTATAATGGGCACTAAAAAAACTACAACAGCTGTTTGCAATCCAAGATAAGTATATATTGTATATCCACAATAAACTCATGAGCAAAAACTTGCAGTGCTTCTTTATCCGTGCACTCTCCACCCAGGGTTATAAAATAAGCCATATTCTCCACCTCAAATAAAATACAGACTTACCGGAAGGTTAAGCAGGGTATACCCACTGAGTTTTTTATTCATTCAACGGTAGAACAAAAAAAATTTGCAGGTCCCCCGCATCAACACAAGCAATGGTGATTTGGGGATCTCTCCTGGGGCTGTATTCTGACAGCGGGAACTCTCGTTTAGACCAGGTTCTGTTGTCACATGGAACAAAATTTGGCCGGTTCACTTTCAGTATGTGTATACCCAGCTTAAGACATCAAGACATTCACAGAGGTCAGTTCACACTTTGGTATGTCAATCCTGTAAAGGGATCAGTCTCCAGCAGCGCACCCATAGATGATGACGTTGCTTCCAAAAACGTGGCCTAGCAACGGTAAATGAATCACAGCACAGACTGAACATAATTATAAATCCCTGATTAGGCAGCACAGGTCAAATTTATATGTATCGATGTCCCCAGCCTCTAGAGACCTAGTGGTGACCTCTAGAGTCAGGGAGAGCTGGCATTCCTACTCTGTGTGCAGGTTACTAGGCATGGTGGGTGTAATGCAAGTTGGAAACATGGGCACCAGTCACTTTTTTTAATTCAAAAAGAGATTTATTGTCTCTTAACAAGAACTGGGGGAGAGAGGGTTTAGGGCCAGGACACCCTTAGGCAGATGCAAAAGCAATTGGCAGACTCCGCAGACCAAAAATAGTAATATGCAGACAGCTATACAGGTATAAAGGCCTTTAAGCTGGATGCAGTGCACTGTATTTTGTAGAACAGCTGTCTCCTATAGCAACTGAACTTTCAACAGTCAATATAGATCTGCACACATAACTCACAGTATCCCGTTGTAGATCTTCTCTCACATCTCTCAGTATCTTACTGTAGTTCTTCACACTGAGCTCCTAGTCTCTCATTAGACTTCCAAGATCCCAGCCGCCGTGGGATCCCCTGAGCTCTTCCACAGCTAACCCACTGTTTACTCTTCAAGCTTCATCCACTTTACCTGCTGAGTCCCTGACTTGACCCTGCTGAAGCTGTCCCACCTCTTCATCATTCCTGGCTAGTGAAAAAGGCTGCTCTGGTACTTCAGACTTCCATGCACTGGCCTCTGATAACAGGAGTGGTTGTCCCTTTGTCGTAACTGCTTCCCCTTTACCTCTGGCCTTGATCCTCGCTTGCCTCTGACAACAGGAGTGGTCATCCCTGATGGCAACTGCTTCTCCTTTACCTCTGGCTAGGCCTCAGGCTTCAGACCTAACCTTCTGCTGCTACACATACAGCCCCCAGCCTGGGGTAGAAAGAACTCTGATCACCTGACTCCTTCCCCTTAAATAGACTATCCCAGCATGCAAAGTAGCTACTCTGATTGGCTGAGAAAATATGTCTATTCATAACCTGAACTCACTGTGATCTTGTCATTCTAATGTCAAAGACAGCAGTGCCACCTATTGGCAGAAGAGAGAGATGCACCAGATTCAGGCTTAGGGCAAAAGTCAGTGGATCTAACTACCAACCAGCCAGGCTAGTTACCATCTACTATAACTAAATTTGTAAGCAGCCCTGTTTAGGCCCAGGGTGTTACATATTTATTTCAGCCATGCTTTTGCTGTCCTGGGGATCAGTACTAAAACAGGTTAAAAATAGTGAAATAGGGAAGTCAGCACTAGCCTGCAATACAAAAAAGAACACTGCTGCAAATTAACTATTCATTTGTATTCTAGGGGCAGCCATACATGAGCAGATGTCTAAGTGGGAACCATAGGCGTGGAACATCTGCCTGTATTCCAATATGTTGCGTGTTTACCAGGACCCACCAAAATCTTTTTTTCCAATTTAGTCAACAGATGTTAGTAGTATTAAAACGCTGAAAGCAGTATTCCCTTTTATTTTGTTTTCATTGTCCTCTGTAGCTATTTCACACTACATTCACAAATGAATATATGCATATTTTACAGCTCCGGTATACAATATTTAGTGCTCAGATCTGTCTGTGATGTTCCAGTCTGCAGCAGGTAGGCTTGGTACAATCCAGGCTCTGTGTCTCCGTCACCAGCTTGTCTGGCAATCCTGAGCACAAATATGAAGAGACGCCCCTCCCGTGTTTACTGCATTGCACATGTGGAGAACATAACAAGTGAATATGAGTCAGACGGCTTGGCTTCACCTGTCTTCCCTCTTTGCTGTGACGTTGTAAGATCAGTTTCACATTTTCCAACTCAAAGCTTTGTAGCTCTGTCGCTGCATCAGCAATGGATCTGGAAATATTTCAGCAATAACGTGGTACTGTAATGCATTAACAGCTATTATAAAAATGAAGTTGATGTACTAAAAATGTCTGTCGGTCTGTCAAGGCTTTTATTTATGTATCTAGGACAATTCTTAAACAGCCGATAACAAAGCTTGGAGAAGCCCATACATAGGCTGATTAATGATGAAGAAAGGTTGCGGTATTCCTTCTCTGCTAATAATTTGCTTTTATATGTCCACCCTCTGCTTATCAGGCTGGGGGATTTTAGCTCAAAGGATGCATTGGATAGATAATGCTGTCCTACAAGAGCCATGCTCCTACAAATATATAGACTGCTTCTATCACCTCAATCTCAGTGCTAAATGTTGATATCTATCAGATTTGGTCATAACTATGAATGGCTAGACCTGTTGCGCATTAGCCACATAAAGCAGAAAAAGCAAAATGTCAAGCAAACCACAAGAGGCCTTTCTCTAAGTCTAAAGTATATATTTCAAGATAAAGTTAGTATTTCTTTTCTCTTTTAGGGATCACACCTCTCTTCTCAGCTGCATAACGGCTTAGAGAGGTGAGGGTGGAGGAACAACAGAACACTGATCTTTCCAATGAATGGCTGTGTGTGTGGGGTGAGGGGGGGCGTTAGCAAGTCATCAATGGTGGACAGGTAGACTGTTCTCCCAGCACCATTAGAAAACTGACCATGCTGGGAAGGAAATGCTTTCATGCCTTGTGAGGGATAGCAGGGAGAGCTGTCGGGATCACCAGTTATTATAGCACATGAGGAAAATTGAATTTTGGAGTAACATATTTGTTAAAGCAGAATTAAAAGATAAAAATAAATGCCCCGTTAAAATAAAACCAGCAGTTGCTGTAATATTCAGCTTCAATCTGAATATTTCTCCCACAGTCCTCCTTTTTTTTCTGCTACCAGATGTCCTCAGTCTGATGCCCAGCATCATTCTAACCCTTCTGTGACTCGACAGTGAAAGGAGAAGCAGCACAGTGATGAGCTTACAGTATCTCTCTGCCACCCTACTTCTCTTCCTACCAGCATACTTCACATGACCTGATTGACTCATTGTGCAGCTTTCACACTACTCCAACCCTGGTGTACAGAGCTAGAGAATGCAAGAGGCTGATATCAGGCCAAGAGCAGGTACTGTTTGTATTAAAAATACATTTAGGGCTGGTTCACACCACTTGCGGTGCGAGAGCGCACATATTCCCACACTGCATAGAAAAGCCCTACTCTTTGCAGATAGGCACAGGTGCCAATAATTCTTAAAGTGGAAGGAAAGGCTTGCTATAAAATTACTTTTCCTGCAATAAGTTACACTGTTCTACAACATTGATATGTTTAAAATGTGTATGTGATGTTTCTTTCCACCTAATTTCTTTGGAACTCAACCCTGTAATGTGACCAGATTGCATCTGGCAGCTGTTGGGCATAGCGAGTGAGATTTCTAGCTGGTGGACATGACCATTGAGGGCATTTCTATAGTAACAGGACCCCAGGCAGAAGGGTGGGAGTGGGGCAAATTGGGATGGAGGCGGGGCTAATTGAGAAGGGTAGGGCTGGGTGGACCTGTGCTGCAACCCTTACACACAATGGTTTCAGGAAGTGGCTGTACAGACACACCATTGTCGGTGAAGATCAGGAGGATTGCTGATTGCCTGCTTAGAAACCCCAGTCTAATATAGACAATCAGCAATTCTAGTCAAGCATAAAAGTTTGATTTATTATACATACAATGCAAGGGCACATTTTTTCATTTTTACCTGGAATTCTACTTTAATGGCACCCCCACACATCTAGCAAATGCATTTGGGCGCAACTAAAACTCATGGTACTGCGGCACAATTTTAAAAAACTTTTTGAGCATTCATGCCCATTGAAATTAATGGGCTGTCCTAAACATGCCACGTCGGAATGCGCACGCTCGGACACACCTTTTATGGTATGAACCGCACTTAATGATGTATTATTGATTACATAACTGTATTAATTTGTTTATTTTATATCTGCCTAAAGAATAATATTATTGTAATGGTGTTATATTATAACAGTGTATGCAGTGAAAGCTATTGCCAGTTTGTAACCTTCTGCCAGATTCTTGTCTGTTCTCTATGCAGTATAGAAATAAGTTTGCACTGTCTGACCTGCAGTGAACATTGGAAAGACGTGGTTAAGCTGCACTGCAAAGGCAACAGGAAGGTGGTATACACATTCCGCAACCACAATGCCTTCATTCTCACTCAGTCCTTTCTCTCTCCACCTCCTGGGAGGGAGAGAGAGCGGACTGACGAGTCCCTCTGAGGTAAGTACTGCTGTGCTGCTGGGCTCTGCAACCTGTCTACTGACAATAACTGTGTACTGGCTGGCAGGAATACCTGTGTACTGACAATACCTGTGTACTGGCCGGCGGCAATACCTGTGTACTGGCAATACCTGTGTACTGGCTGGCGGCAATACCTGTGCACTGACTGGCGGCAGTACCTGTGTACTGGCTGGCAGCAATACCTGTGTACTGGCAAAAACTGTACTGGCTGGCAGGAATACCTGTGTACTGACAATACCTGTGTACTGGCTGGCGGCAATACCTGTGCACTGACTGGCGGCGGTACCTGTGTACTGGCTGGCAGCAATACCTGTGTACTGGCAAAAACTGTGTACTGGCTGGCGGCAATACCTGTGTACTGGCTGGCGGCAATACTTGTGTATTGTCTGGTGGCAATATCTGTGTACTGGCTGACTGCAATACCTGTGTACTGACAATACCTGTGTACTGACTGGTGGCAATACCTATGTATTGGCAATAACCATGTACTGGCTGGCTGCAATACCTGTGTACTGACAATATCTGTGTACTGGCTGGTGGCAATACCTGTGCAATGGCAATACCTGTGTAAAGGCTGGTGGCAATAACTGTGTACTGGCAATACCTGTGTACTGGCTGGCGGCAATACCTGTGCACTGACTGGCGGCAGTACCTGTGTACTGGCTGGCAGCAATACCTGTGTACTGACAATAACTGTGTACTGGCTGGCAGGAATACCTGTGTACTGACAATACCTGTGTACTGGCTGGCGGCAATACCTGTGCACTGACTGGCGGCAGTACCTGTGTACTGGCTGGCAGCAATACCTGTGTACTGGCTGGCAGCAATACCTGTGTACTGGCAAAAACTGTGTACTGGCTGGCGGCAATACCTGTGTACTGGCTGGTGGCAATACTTGTGTATTGGCTGGTGGCAATATCTGTGTACTGGCTGGCTGCAATACCTGTGTACTGACAATACCTGTGTACTGGCTGGTGGCAATACCTATGTATTGGCAATAACCATGTACTGGCTGGCTGCAATATCTGTGTACTGACAATATCTGTGTACTGGCTGGCGGCAATACCTGTGCACTGACTGGCGGCAGTACCTGTGTACTGGCTGGCAGCAATACCTGTGTACTGGCTGGCAGCAATACCTGTGTACTGGCAAAAACTGTGTACTGGCTGGCGGCAATACCTGTGTACTGGCTGGTGGCAATACTTGTGTATTGGCTGGTGGCAATATCTGTGTACTGGCTGGCTGCAATACCTGTGTACTGACAATACCTGTGTACTGGCTGGTGGCAATACCTATGTATTGGCAATAACCATGTACTGGCTGGCTGCAATATCTGTGTACTGACAATATCTGTGTACTGGCTGGTGGCAATACCTGTGCAATGGCAATACCTGTGTAAAGGCTGGTGGCAATAACTGTGTACTGGCAATACCTGTGTACTGGCTGGCGGCAATACCTGTGTACTGGCAATAACTGTGTACTGGCTGGCAGCAATACCTGTTTACTGGCAATACCTGTGTACTAGCTGGTGGCAATACCTGTGTACTGGCAATAACTGTGTACTAGCAATAACTGTGTACTGGCATGTGGCAATACCTGTGTACTGGCAATAAATGTGTACTGGCATTAACTGTGTACTGGCAATACATGTGTACTGGCT
>BLSH010171408.1:760966-772293 GCA_018402905.1 Glandirana rugosa
GAAGTTTAACACCGTGAGACTTACGGTTAGTTTCGTGGACAGTGATTTATTGTACCATTCGAATGTTAAGACAAGTGTAACAACACAAACGAAACGAAGTTTTTAATATGGGGTACAGCGAAAGAACCACGAGGTTTCGTAGAGGTTTCGGAGGTATCTTCAGATACTGTTTCGAGCGATTGTCGTGGACGTCGTAAACTCCCTGAAAATGAGTCTCAATCGAAGTGAAACAAAACCTACATACGCTATAGGGTCCTACGTGGACCTTTGTTTCTTCACTTGGTCTTTATGTAATAGTGATCAGTGGGAGGGGTCAGAAGGGAAGGGCGGGGCCTGGCGCCCCCCCCCATCCTAAAACTTCACCAGCCACCACTGAACGAGGGTGACTAGTGATAATGTATTTCTGGTTCACTTCTTTGTTTCCAGGTGCATCCTGGGATATCGCATACATCCAAAACAAAGTGAAGCTAACTCTGAGTAAAAGTCCCTCAAATGCTGCAGGTGCTGTTAGCGAGCTTTGTCATAGACTTCTATGGAGGCTTTGGAGATGCTTTGGAGCACCAAGAAAGCGACATGGGGTATAATTTTTGAAGCAAAGCAAACACAACAATGTGAACAGAATTGTAAGCTTACCATGTTATTTAGTGACAGGTGCTTTGATTGGCATTCAGAGTGCCACAATTTGAAGCAAGTGTGAATGAGCCCTAGTGTACTTTTTCACATTCCCGGAGTTCAGCTTTAACCAGGGAAATTTATGCAGATGTTGATGCCTACTGTGTCTGCTATGTAGCAGTGACATTGCTACAATTTACCTTTCACTGATACAAAGTAATTTTAATGTTACCAAGCAAACTTGTATTTTCTATCTGTGGCTGCTTAGAGCAGCAGCTTATACAGTATATAGAACAACAGTTCCCTACTGCAATGGAAGTGGTAGGCCATCAAACACAAGCAAAACCTGAATTCTGCCTTTGTACGTTGTTTTTTTATCCTAAATCTGATTAGTTAGTACATGAAAATATACTGGAGTATGGAGCAGCAGTTACTGAGGAATGATATAGAGCAGGACCACTGGTGGATCAAACTTGGCCTGGGATAATTAAGCAAGTACGAAGTATAATCTATATTTCCAGCTCTTTCAGCTCTCTACACGCAGTTGTATAGAATTATTTTTTCATTGGATTCCCAAATGACATGACCAGCTCCACTAGATATTTGATAGGATTTGCTTCACTATTATTTAGAATTTGGAAGTGCTGCTCAGTATCCCATGTGTTGTAATTGCTCTTGAAATATCAAGCCACGCACTATTTGGGGAAAGATTTTGTTTCTCTGTCGATAAAATTGAAATGTAAATGAATGCACTCTTGACTTCCATCCCAATCACATCTCTGTACTTGTATCAGATAAGAAGTATCAGTCTAAAACGTTTTTTAGCTATTAAGAGATTAATGTTCTATGATCAAGTACTGTCAGACCAGTGAGGATGCACAGTACTAGAGTAAAAAAGGATCTGTTGACCAAAAAACGCCATCCTAATAAATCATAATTTGTCACTGACCTACAATGGTCCCAGATACTGCAGCCGTAAAGTGGAATTAAAGTGGTTGTAAACCCGAAAAAAAATGTAATTAATAATTCTGCCTGGTAGAGTATAGCATGTCATATCATCTGTGCCCAGTCTTGCCACAAAGAGTTATTCCAACTGTGAGTAATGAGCTTATCTTTTTTCAGGAAGAGAAAGTCCGACTAACAGGGAAATACACAGTCGATCCTCCCCTTGCTCTGTGAGTGACAAGCAATTTGCTTATCTCCTTCACACAGCAGAGAAAGGTTTACACTCCCCCTCCCTCCCTCCTCAATGTCTCAGTATAGAGGTGGGTGGGGAGGCTTGTGACATCACAACTCCACACATCAAACTCCAGCAAACACAGACACCCTCTGATTTCAGAGTTTTACAGAGCTGCTAGTGCTTACAGGAAGGACATTTGAAAGGTAGGGATAGATGCAGGAGGCTTGCATGTCTATACTGTATCATTAGTTTATACTGGGTGGGTGGTGGGTTTACATCCACTTTAAAGTTAAAAACACTTACTTCTGGTCCAACAGTGTGATGCAGGCAAGGTCCCTCACCAGCATCTTCTCCTCAGCTTCTTTCAGATGCTGGTTTCAGGCCATCTTGACTAGCCAGCACGGGATGATGTCATTCATCCAGGCAATAACACACACAGTCCAAGTTTACCATAAACCCAGTGGCAAGACAACCCAACCAGGAACACTCACAGGTCCAGTGTGTAGAGCAGGGTTTCTCAACTAGGGTTCCTCCAGAGGTTGCCAGGGGTTCCTCTGGCAAGATCAATTTCTGACTGTCAGGTAAGTTCCCACTGACACCACTGATCTTTTTAGCTATCTGTAAGGGTGTAAATCTTCCCATTGTCCACAAGCGTAAGGAGCATTCTTCCCACACTAATGTGTCATGAGTTATAGATATAGTAATCTTTAGCAGGGGTTCCCTGAGGCCGGAACTTTATTTCAAGGGTTCCTCTGTGTTAAAAAGGTTGAGAAAGGGTGGTGTAGAGAACAGGTTTCAGCCAAACTGACAGCGTCTGTTAGAAGGGGGAGAGTGCGGCATATGGCTGTCTCATGCCCAAACAGGCAGATGTCCAGAGAAGTTGCAAGCCCTACGCTTTCCCTCCTCGCCAGGAACCTTTTCCTGCCACTAGTTCTGTCCCTACCAGCCAGGGTACCTGTCCCTACTCTACCCACTCACAAAATGCGTGCCAAGCCTGGGAGCGAGGCCCTAAATAGGTTCTGACTGACCCAAGATGGCTGCTAGAGTGGTATGGGATGGCAGTGTCCAATTGGAAATCATAGAGGAGCCATATACCACTTGACTTCCTCTCCAATTGTAGTGCCACTGCAGTTGAGCGCCACTTGCAGGGGAGAAAGTCGACTGCATCTGCCTACACACTGGCAATGTGTTGGAAGTGTAAACTGAGATACATATGCACAGCTTGCTGTACATAACTGCCAGCAGGGCTTTTTTTCAGCGGTAACGTGGGGGAACGCAGTTCCGGCACCTCCAGCATTGAATGTATGTAGTGGCAAGAGGTGCTGAAATGTGTTAGATGGTCTGTTGATGTTAGCTGCGGTGGGATCTATTATTGCTGGTGGGGGAGAATCTATTGTTGCTTGTGAGGGACCTACTGTTACTTGTGGGGGGAAATTATGCTCGGGGGGATCCACTGTTGAGGGAGTGGTCTGTTTTTGCTGGCTACTGGAGAGTCTATTAATGCTGGCTGCTCGATTAATCTATTGTTGCTGGGGGACAAATCCTCTCGGGGAGTAAATTTTTTGGTAGGGTGGGCAATTTGTTTCAGGGGTGGGTATTTTGTTGCTGGGGTGGATCTACTGTTGCTGGGGTGGATCTATTGGTGCAGGTTTGTTATTTTACTGCGGGGTGTCTATTGTTGCTGATAGGCAAATCCTTTTGGGGGAGGTGTATTGTTGCTGGATTGGCTATATTGTTGCGGGGGAGGAAGGGTATTGTTGTGGATCAATGTTACTGCTTTTCCTGTTATCATTAACAAATTCAATACAAATTACTTAGCACCACAAAGTGATACTTGATCGTGTATTCCCTAAAAGGGGCAAACCTGGGTGGTGGGTAAAAGGTGGAACCAAGGAACAGTGCTCAGAGGTGGGTAGGGGCGGAGACATGGGATGACTCAGAAGGAGGGAGTGCCTGCACCTATTCCATGAGAAAAAAAAGCCCTGACTACCAGACATTAAAAACAGGCAGGAAAGTTTATTTTATTGTGGGAGACACGTTGCATGTCTCTTCTGCAATAAAGAGCTTGCCTGTTCACTTTTTTTGGCTTTAGGAATCTTCCTTATCCAACAATTCTAGGAGTACCAGATGCCTGGTCCCACTCTGAGCTCTGTGGCTTCTCCCACCAACCCTTGTGTCACTACAGGACACAGTAGTGACATAGGAGTTAGTAGAAGGCACTCAGCAATCCATAAAGAACTAGACATTCGCCATACCTGGAAGTGTGCCAGACTCTGAAGATTCTCTTAAATATAGCAAATGACAGCAGAGTGGGCAGCAGGACTGGCAAAAGGTAGGAATGGCAGTGCTGGGCTGTAGAGCTGTTCCTGCTGCCAGGGACCAGCGCGGTCCATCACAGATCTGTCTCCTTTCTAGCATTATTTTCAGACATGAGGGGGAAACTAGTCCAGCTACGCTGCTTAAAAAGGACTATATATATTTACTCCCATGAGGAGTTAAACAACAATGCAAATATTTAATGATAGATCTACAGTGCTTTGACAGACTTGTGCATTTTCAACATCTTTTAATCCCCATGAAAAGACCCTCTCTCCCCACTGAATGCAGTATCCAGGTACCCTTGCCTCTTTTTAACACTAGCTTCCAAATTAGCCTTAAAGAGGAAGTAAACCCAGATTGGGTTTACTTCCTCTATATTCCCCTGTAAACTAGAAGCATAATGGGCTACTATGCATCGCATAGTAGCCCATTATGTGCCACTTACCTTCAAACAAGCCTGCTGTGTCCAGCGATGTCCCCGCTCCAGGCTGCATCCATCTTCTGCCCCTCTTCCTTCCGGGGGCCGCTCTGACTGGCCGGAGTCCCTTGACATAACTCCCACGCATGCGCTCGGGAGCCGCCAGTCACAGCACAGGGTCAGTGGAGAAATGGCACGGAGGCCGCTTCTCCACTGCGCATGTGCCGACATGACTTTGGCACATGCAAAACACTCCATATCTCCTGAACCGTACAGGTTTGGGAGATATGCAGGGAACCTACAGGTAAGCCTTATTCTAGGCTTACCTGTAAGTTAAAGTGGTTGTCACAGGTTGACAACCACTTTAAAGGGCAGAAAAAAAATAGAAAGATTTGCCTACCATAGACTTCAGTAGGCTTTGGCATAATGTTTGGGGTTAATGGACATCCCATCCACCGAACCTCTTGCAAACCAAACTTTGCTTGCTTCACTCATCTCTAGGTGGGAATAAGCTGGCAACTGTCAGATCACTAACTGTTAGCAAAAGGTACCCAGAAGTAATCTAAAATGGTTTTAGAGATTTTTATGTCATCATACTCTGTGGAAGTCACAGAAATAGATATGCAGTCAGAGACATTTTACTAACAACCTCCATCTTCATAGTCTTACCTCCCCTTTCTAACTATGGCAGTTGTGCAGGGTATAGAAATATGACTGCAGAGCCCAATAGGCAACATTAGACCCAGTGCAGTTAAAGTGGTTGTATACTCTCCTATCGCTTTCAGCTAAGGAAGCTGACATCTTAGCCTCTGTTTAATCTGCAACTGCCATGATGCTGCATTTGTGATCCATTATGACACCACCCATTGGATGGTTTGCTAGTTTGGTTGAGAGCACAATCAAGGAGACAGCTATCATTTCCGGCATGCCGGGAATATTAACCCTTTTTTTGACACTATCAAATCAATGGGTAGACAACCGCTTTAAATACTTGCCAACTGTCCCGGATTTGCTGGGACAGTCATGGTTTTTAGAAAAATGTCCCTCCAGGGCTCAGTCCCAATCAGTGTCTTGGAATTAGAGCCAGGGGACAGAAGCAGAGGGGACTTCCGTACTTCTGAATTAATCTGCCCGGGCGATTTTAAAAAGCAACTTCCCTGAGCCTGCTTTGGTGGATTGTTATAAAAGATGTTGTGACTTTACTTAATTGGCAGCAGCTGTGGTGCAGGGATTACTCCACCTGCACCCTATTGTAATGAAATAGTCCCCTTTCTGCCCCCAGACCCCCGCTGAACAAATGGGGCATGGGGAAGTTGTTTTAGGAGAGGAGAAAGAGAAGTATTAGAGGAGAAGACAGAGGGAAGGGGAGAAAATGAGGACAGATGTGGGAAGGGCGGAAAAAGTAAAGGAAAGAAGAGGAGCGAGGACAGGAGCAAAGATGTTAATAGTGAAGAAAGGAGGAGCATAAAGCATTGTCATGGCGACAGTATAGATTTCCAGCACCCCAAGATGCGTCTGTTTTTCTTTCCCTTATGAGAGTGGCTTGAGTTTCCCTTTAGCCGCTCGCGCAGCCAGTCTGTAAAGCCTTAAATAGACCATACCATCCAGTCTTGAAAGTGCAACTGAGGATGCTTAGTGTTCCTTGCCCTACTTGTGGTGTGGCTCCAACAGACAGGCGTGAGAGCACCGATGGCTTCCATCCACCAGCAGTCCAATTACTAATACATGGAGAACTTATACCAACTCATGGAGGACTGCTCAGCTATACCAGACTTCATTGTAGCAACAAAACTCACCCAAGCTCTACTGCTATATTGTAAAGGTATGTGAGCAGAGTGTGTGTGTGGTCTGGCTAAAATAATCACTGCAAGCCCATATACACACATAAGCCGGCAACTCGATAGCTTCTTTGTGACCTGGAAAAAGTGTGTGGGCCGTTCAGGCTCGATAGGGAGGGGATATGTAGACAATGCATCCACAGCTGCTGCTAGAGTGCTGACAGGGCATGGAGCCTGTCCTGGCTCCTGCAAAGGTTCAAGAAAGGAAGGGTAGCCCCTGGAAGTCACACATCTATGGAGACCCCCATGACTAAGCTCTGGGGGGGTGGAGTAAAACGCGTTGGGGCGTGGCCTGGTCGGAGTCCAGGCTGAGGTTGCCCCTCCATTCACTGCAGTAGGACACCATAGATGTGCGACTTCCTTTCTTGAAACGATAGCTTCTTCGTTGAAAACTTGTATTTGAGCAACACAGCAATGACAAAATCCATAAATTCTAACGCGTTTTGGCCATAGCCTTCCTCATGTGTAGGGTGACCACATTTCCAAACTGCCATTCAGGGACACCCCCCCAAAAAAGATGATTTTTGATACTTTATTGCCAATTTTTGGGGCGGGGGGTGGTGTCACATCTTCAGCTCTGAGGGGTTCATGCTGGGACCTGTAGTACTTTACTTTTGGGGATTCACATCCCCCAAAATTGAAGAACTACAAGTCCCAGCATGAACTCCTGAGATCTGAGGATGTGACTCACCCCCAAAATTGAAGGACTACAAGTCCCAGCATGAACTTCTGAGATCTAAGAGTGTGACCCATAGATTTCACAGGTTCATGCTGAGGACCTGTATTTCTTCACTAGATGGGTGGGGGTATCACATCTACAGCTCTGAGGGGTTCATACTGGGACCTGTAATTCTTCATTTTTGGGGGTCACATCCCCCAAAAGTGAAGTACTACAAGTCCCAGCATGAACCCCTGAGATCTAAAGATGTTACCTCCTCCCATCCCTCCGAGGGTGTCATCTGTCCTCTGGTACCAGCTCATCTGCTGTCCTTTCTGCATTCAGCACTTCATGACACACATGATGTTCTATCTATCCGTGCGGCCCGGCCTCACCATGAGTATTGACAGTTTCACTCAAATCCTGGCAATTCCCTTCCCTCTGATCATGCCGCCAGGCGCTGAGGAGGAGAAAGTTCTGCTCTGAATGCTGGGGCCTCGACCTCGCTCTGTGGTGACGTGACGTCACTGGTTGCTAGATGGCAGGCAGTCCTAGCAACCAGTTCGGGCTGTGTAGAGCCAATGGTGGAACAAGGTAAAACGGGTCTCGGCCGGCCTGGGCAAGTGCTGTCAGTGAGTAAAGCAGCGATGCAGTGGCCTGCCCCCCCAGGCCCAGTCCACCCCCATGGCTGTGTCAGTTTCATTCCAGGACACTGTATTGTCCCGGAATGAAGGTGCCCGGGACAGACCTGCAAAATGCGGGACTGTCCCGGGCAATCCGGGACATGTGGTCACCCTATGTGACATCCAACAAAGAAGCTATCAATTTGCTGGCTTATGTGTGTTATAGATACAAGACTTCATTATTTACTGTTGATATGTCTGTTTTTATACAACTAAATGTGTGTGCAATTATTGTACTAGAAGCATTTTATTTATATTAAAAGAATTAACTGTGCAAGGGTTTGCAATTCTTTTTCTTTTTATTATCTAAAAGTTTTGCCTTTTTTTTTATAGCAGTGATTAAACATTATGCTCCAGTCTGTCCCTTGAGAAGCATTTTGCTTCTTGCACAGCATAGAAATGATGAAGCCAAATGAGTAGAAGATAAGAAAAGGAGAAGATGAGGGGAAGAGAGGGAAGAATGGGAAGGGATAGGAGAAGAATGAACAAATGAGAAGGGGGAGGGTGAAGAGAGAAGAGGTAAATGAAAAGGGGAAAAGAAAAGGATGAGAACAGAGGAGAGGAACGCAGAGGAGAGATGTGGTAAGGAGAGGAGAGGGTGCAGAGTAGAAGAGTGAGTAGAGGTTAGGAGAGGAGAACAGGTGAAAAGAGTATAGGGGAGAAAAGAAGAAAAGTGAGGAGAGGGTGAGAAGTGGACAAGCCAAGAAAAGCGTTGAGGAAATGGGAAGAGAGAAGTGTAGAGTGTATAACAGTGGAAAAAGATGAGGCTAGGAGGGAAATAATAGGGGAAAGTGAGGCTGGAAGAGGGGACTATTTAAGAAAAAAAGTGTAAAAGAAAAATAGGAGTATAAAATGAAAACGTCCTTATTGTCGGTAGTAACCATTACCTTTCTGCCCTTGGACTCCCGCTGAACAAATGGGACCTGGGGAAGTCATTTTTTTTTTCAATATTTTTATTGTCAAGTTTTATATAACAATACCAATGCTCAGAAGAAATCTTGCATTTCAATTTATGAAATGGGGAAATACCCATAAGCGTATACATTTGTTATATCGACAACGGTAGCAAAACATATTACTTGTTACATAACTGACAGGAGTAAACAGTCATAAGCATTCTTTATTAAGAACGGAGGGAGAGGACCCGACACCTCCTCCAGCACCCCAATGGGAACAAACTGTGCCCAAGATCGCGCCAGGTCCCACTTCCTCCCCACAAACTCGTACAGAATAACTTTACTACCTTAAATGAGGGATGCAACTGATAATATTAAATGAGTTGAAAAACCGTAGTCAGTAAAGAACAAGATATTATAAACAGGAGACGGGGAAAGAAAGAAACAGGAGGGAAGAAGTATAGAGAAAGAGGGAATAATAGAAGAAGAAACAGTAGAAGGATGGTACATGTGTGGGAGAGTGCTACCCATTCTAGTAGGGTAAAAGAGTATGCCTGATAGGTCAGGGGTTATCTGAGTACCTGGGGGCCTATCATATATTCCTGCCAGGGTTTCCATACTGATTCAAATTTCTCTTCAGTATTTTGGAGGACACTGACCGCCTTTTCGTGGGACATAATCCATGTGATTTTCTGCTTCACTGCGGGATAGGAAATTGATGGGTTTTTCCATGCCCGAGCTATCGTGATTTTGGCTCCTAACAAAATAAATGAGATTAGTGTGTGGGTGGGTTTAGGAATTTTATCCATACGTAGATTCAGAAGGACAAGTTTTGGGTCTTGAGAGAGAGGGACCCCCGTGATTCTGCGGATTAATTGGAAGATTTGGTTCCAGAACCTTCTGATTCTCAGACATTCCCAGAAGGTATGTAATAATGATCTGATGTGACCGCAACCTCTAAAACAATTAGGAGATGTCTCAGGGAAGATCCTGGCGAGGCGTTGCGGGACCATATACCAACGAGTCATTACCTTTAAATTAGCTTCAATTAAAGATGTATTATTAAGACCTTTAAAGGTGTGGGTATAACAACGGTGCCAGGTGTCTATGTCCCATTCTATATCTAGATCCTTCTCCCAACTGAGCATGTATGGAGTTTTCTCTGAGGTGTCATTCAAGGAAGAATAAAATAAGGTGGAAGTAATTTTTTTAACTATCCAGATACTTTCACAAGTAAGGGGCTGGGAAGAAAATGGAGTGGCAGAGAAATGAGGCAATTGCATATCCTTGAAAGTACTTCTCACAATGTGTTCCTTTTATTACTTTCACTATTATATACATTACTGTAAAATGATACCTTTACAACCTGAAAGCTTAAAAAAGTACAGTTAAATATTTTTGGCCATATTTCTCTTGTGAATCACAGGTGTGCACTTACTGGTGTTCTCCTGTGACCCAGAATCAGCAAACAGCAGACTAAAGCCTGCCGCTGTCGGTTCACGTCACAGAGCCAGTCCAGTCTCTGGATGCATCCTGACAATAATGCTGGTATCCACCCAGATACCTGACAGCAGCTGGCTGAGCCTCTCAGCATGCCATGCTTCCATGGGGGAGGGGGTGGGAGCAGCTGGCTCCGGCTCTCAGCGGTGCACTGAGAGGCTCAGGCATCTGGGTGGATCCCAACATTGTCCATATCCTTCCAGAACTTGGAATGGCTCTGTGGTGTCAGCCAACAGCGGTCTGTAGCCCACTGTCAGCTGGGTTACAGGAGAGCATGCGCAGTTCCAAAGCTGGCCCACAACCAGGGGTGTTGCTAGGTCTACAAAAGATCTGGGGCTAGGGCCCATAGCAGCAAAGTAAAGAAAGTAATACGCTTGAGCGGGCATACACATGTATATAATATACATGTATGTGTTTGTATGTATATATATATATATATATATATATATATATAGATATATTGTTACATACCTGAGTGCGGATTCCCCTTACATCAGGGTCCCCAGAGAGACATACTTGCTAATTGCAGAACTGCAACCACCCGGTAAGAGACTCGGGGCTATGGGCCCAAGACTCAAGGCTATAGCCCCAATAGCCACCCCCTAGCAACGCCCCTGCCCACAACCATATTTTCTACGAACAGCCACTGCCCGTAACAGACATTTACGTAAAAATTGGCTGATCTTTACAAACTGTCTGTAAATTTACAAGTAGTGTTGAGCGAACCCGGACTGTAACGTTCGGGTCCGTACCGAACTTTAGGGTGTCCGTGGCACGGACCCGGACCCGGACATTTCAAAAATCGTTCGGGTTCGGTCCGGGGTTCTGCTATTTTACTCCACGTGTTGAGAAGCTGCAGGGCAGCCAATCAACAAGCGTTTCACTGGTTTGCCCTTAGAAGCCATCACAGCCATGCCTACTAATGGCATGGCTGTGATTGGCCGGTGCATCATGTGACCCAGCCTCTTTATAAGCTGGAGTCACAGTGCTGCAGTCACATGCTCCTTGGGTTAGTATAGGGAAAGGTAGCTGACGGCGTGAGGGACAGATTTTAGCCATTTTAAGACCTGATCCTGCATCCTGAGATAGATTACTTTACTACTGCTGTCTGTGCTGTTGCTCTGAGGACAGATAGCAGAAATTAGAGATTTCACATACCGCTGCTTTGAGTTGTAGATCAAGCTCTGCATAGAACAACGATCGCTACGATCGTGCTCTACGAT
>BLSH010171408.1:785061-799340 GCA_018402905.1 Glandirana rugosa
ACTTACAACATTCCCGTTAGCCAACTCATTATTTGATTATTCTATCCATTCGTTATTATAATAATATAATTATATTTATATATACTATAATTACTATAACAAATTAATTTGGTATATATTCATATATCACACCCATTCAGGTGAGGGGGGGTGCTGCGAGCGTACAGGTGTGAGGGGTGGCCCGCAAGCATTCAGGTGTGGGGAGGGGCTGAGAGCATACAGGTGAGAGGGAAGCTGAGAGCATACAGATGTGAGGGGGGCTGAGGCACTGAAGTACTGGGATGGCTAGTGGGCAGATTCGGTGGGACAGCCAGTGGGCAGGCCCTGGGGAATGTTGGTGGTCAGGTCCAGGGGGGCCCAGGCCTGAAGCTGTGTAAGGAACCCCACAATTTCTAATGGCTGTCCTGCACTGCACAATGCACACCCACACTATATACTTATATATGGTTTAATTAAACAATATCATTAATATCATATATATTTATATTAATATAATAATATTATTGCTTACCTATCTTATTAGTTTATTACTCAACCGATTGCCCTTACAACATTCAATCAATTAAATATGTTAGGAAGATGGAGCTAGGCTTTTAGCCTAATTCCACGAATTAGAAAAAAATCTATGCTTATTAAATGCTCATTATGTCTAGGGGATATGGAGAAATATTTACCTTATTCCCTGCTCCAGTCAAGTCCCTCCAACAGTGTGATCAGTTTCCTGCAGCCTCCTCTCAAAGCCTCTCAGAGCCACGATTGCACGCTAACCCCCATGACATGCAATGCAGGGTTAATAGCCATAGGACCGCACACAGGGGTGAAGAAGGCAGCTCTAGAACCAACTAGAGTGGGGGTTACAGTAAGTAATCCTACCTGTTCCTCTAGCCCTAGATAAAACGAGCATTTGATCCTTATATTTTAAAATCCTTCCAATTCTATTTTTTGATAAGGTTGTTTGCACAGCCACTCCCCTGCACATGTACAGGGGTACTTCTCCTCTCCTGTACGTGCTCGTGTTCATGTAAAATCTACATTATGGCGGTACCCCGGATGAGCCATAACACTGTCTGCAGTTGTGTAGCATGCAGAGCTCCTCCCGTGTCACTACACACCTTTGATGAATGTTGCATTTAGGAGGGACATTGCTGAGCCCATGCCCTCTCCACCAATCCAACATAATTCTGCCACCTCACTCCCACTGACAGAATGGCGTCCTGCCATGCACCTAGTATGGACCTCATGTGTGCACTTAGAGTTACTAAACCCAGGACCCTGCAGTCACTATATCTGGTCTCCCACAGTACACAGAGCATGGAAATGCAATTATTTTAGTAAATATAAACTGCTAAATACCTTTTCTCATCAGCAGTATATAGCAGTCTTGTGACTTCTATCACTGTCCGGCCAAGCACTGGTTAAAGCGTGTAGAAGGTGTTTACATAATCCTCTGACTGTCCTATGGGGCTACATGATCCCTGACCCTCTGTCTGGCAGTGCTGACTGGCCCTGTGCCAATCACATGTACCCTGCCACAAAAAAAATAAAAAACTCCCTCGCTAGCAATACACACCAAACTGAGAATGTGCAGAGTGCCCCCAAGACAAGTACTATCAGGAGATGGATTGGGGACTGTGGAAGAAAGGGTGGATTAAACCCTTAGGTTCCACTGTGAGTTCCACAGTGTGTATACTGTAACAAGCATGCTTTACTGCATATACAGACTGATTTTACTGTTGTGGGCGTAGCGGTACCCCGCAGGGGCTGCTGAATGTAGTGGTTCACCTGTCAACCTGCCCAGCCCGGCATCCATCTCTCAGACACTCAGAGACACAGAACAGTCCACAAACTTTGTTTTCTTTTTGTTTTATTGGGGGCTTGAACTTGGATGGGATAAGGGGAATATGGGATGTCCCGTAGAATTTGTAGAACATTGCTTGGGACCACTATATACACTCCGATATATACATTTCAGTCTTCACTTCAGCACTACTCTTGCTTCAGACTGTTCTCCTCAACTCCTCCAGCACTACTCTTGCTGCAGACCACTACTCCTCAGCTCCTCCAGCACTTCTCTTGCTTGAGCTCCTAGGATTAGCTAGTGCATAATTGGTTAGGCCTGACACCAACTCAACCAGGCCTCAGTGGATTGCCCTTTGCAGGCAGGGACCGCGGTCCCCTATAGTGTAGAAAAAGTTCAAGTACTAGCTGTCCACATGTGGCGACTGATCCCAGTCCGTCTGGCGGATCAGATGAAAATGGACAGGTGTTCCGTTTTCATCTGATCTCCCCATAGAGGAGAGTGGGGCTCTGACAGGTCCGTCTCAGTACAGTAAATGGAGACAGACCTGTCATCTGCTTGCTCAGTAGAAATCAGTGGAGCAAAGCTGAGCAAAGTGGAGTCTGCCGAGCAGCCCGACCATGTGAAAGGACCCTTAGGGTGGTAGATAAAGGCTTTCCAGACCTTTCTGCTCCCATGTGGTCTTGCTCAAAAGCTCCCTCTCTGAGCCCGGCCTTCCTCCTTTATATCAATCAACCAAGGAGGAAGGCAAGACCCAGAAAGCCCAGGAAACTGGTAACCCAAAGATTAACCCTTAACCTTTTCCTTTGCAACAACATTCCCTTAGTAGGCACCTGCCTACACTGTTGTCCCTGGACAGTGAGTAAGAGGAGGGCTCCAGCTCACCTATTAACTCTGCATTGTATGTGTTGAAGGTGAGTGTGCACTTACAGCTATAAGCAACTTTTGGAGGAGGCTGCAGGGAACTGGTCGCACTGCTTGAGGGACCCTACTGGAGAACATAATATGGTATGATCAATGAGGTCATAGACCATGCAGAGAATACCTTAATTATGTGTTCTATTTTATACTCACGATATTAATGGACAGGGGCAATTTAACCACTTCCTTACTGGGCACTTAAACCCCCCTTCTGCCCGGACCAATTTTCAGTTTTCAGAGCTGTCACTCTTTGAATGACAATTGCGCGGTTGTGCAATGTTGTACCCAAACGAAATTGGCGTCCTTTTTTCCCCACAAATAGAGCTTTCTTTTGGTGGTATTTGATCACCTCTGCGGTTTTTATGTCTTGCGCTATTAACGAATAAAGAGCGAGGATTTTGAAAAAAGAACAATATTTTTTACTTTTTGCTATAATAAATGTCCAAAAATAAAAAATGAAAAAAACAATTGTATTCATCAGTTTAGGCAAATATATATTCTTCTACATATTTTTGGTAAAAAAAAATTGCAATCGGTGTATATTGATTGGGTTGTGCAAAAGTTATAGTGACTACAAACTGTGGACATTGGTTTATGGCATTTTTATTTTTTTTTATTGGTAATGGTGGCGATCTGCGATTTTTATCGGGAGTGCGATATTGCGGCGGCTATGTCGGACGTTCTTGACACTTTTTTGGGACCAATGACATTTATACAGCGATCAGATCTAAAAATAGCCACTGATTACTGTATAAATGTCATTGGCAGGGAAGGGGTTAACACTAAGGGGGCAGTGAAGGGGATAAATGTGTTCCCTGGGTGTGTCCTAACTGTGGGGGGGGGGGTTGGCAGGGGCATGACAGATCTAACTGATCCCCGTAACAAGGATCAGTGGATCTGGCATGCCCCCCCTCACAGAACATGTTTACATTGGTGGTTCCCCGTTCCAGCTCTCGGTGAGGAGAATGTGGGTCTCCGGCGGACATCGGGTCCGCCGACTGGCGGGCATGGTCACACGGCGAGAGCGCACCCAGCGTGAGCCGAAGGGGAGGGCGTCTATTGACGGCCTCCCGGCATTTTAGAGCAGCGCTGTAGCCGTCATTTGGCTATGGCGCGGACGTGAGGTGGTTAATATGTAATGTCTACCTGTATTCATTATGATTACTCTGTATATTGTCTTTATGACTGACATCCAGGTTACCTGTTAGATGCATTTAACTTAGTGTATATCAATCAATCAATCTTATGATTGACACTGATATTACCTGTCATATGTATGTATTCCAGTATATATCAATTAATAAACCAATATAAATTATCCATCAATTACTTGTCATCCATCATGTGTTTCATACAAAGTTCCGTACCCTTTTCATTGTTTGCATCTTTGCAACTTTTAGCTAATGATATGGATGGAAGCGGCCTTACTAGGCCATGGCTTCATATAAAGTCCCAATTTTTCCCCCTTCCCTTTTTTTTTTTTTTATAATAAGGTAGGTATTTCTCCTTATTCCGACACCCCTAGACATAATAAGCATTTAATCCTTAAAATGGGGAGGGGTCTCTTTTTTTCTTCTGGATTTGGCTTTAAGTTAAGCAGGTATGTTTCTTCTTCCCTTCATCTCCCCAATAAACATACCATGCATAACACAACCCTCATATAAGGCATAATGCTTAATATTATCCACTTGACACATTTTTATTGCTGGTATGTTTGTTGTGTACCCTCATTTTTTTAACAATGGGGATTTAGAAATGTATGGGTCTATCTAAGCGTACAGTATGTGAAGGGCCGTGTTTGCCCGTTTTGGATGCACAGGTGTTCCATGCATCCAAATGCAGGCAGTCCCAATCATGTCTATTTGAATGCAGAGGCTGCATGGACACAGCCGCCGGTCTCAATTTGACAACAATGTGGGTGTGTGTTCCCCAATGCACTATGCTTCCTGGCATGCATACTCTTTGTCAGCAAATGAATGATTGACTCCTTCTGCTCACACTCCAGCTGTGCTGTACAGGGACTACAAAAGTCTAATACCAGGTCAGATTTGGGTACTTGTACTTCCTGCATTTAAGAAATACAAACACTTTAATTTTTCTTATCTGCTCAACTTTACCCAGCCTTGGATGTGGAACCCATAAAGTATATCTGTAGCCAAAACATTTTCTTGAAAAGATAAGCATCGCTCCAGGTAACTCAAGACCCTCCTGCTTCAACCTCTATCCCCAGAGTGTGGGTGTGGCACTGCCTGCAAGCAGGTGCATTGTAACAGAATAAAACAGACTGGATGGCCGCACTCCTGTGCAATGACTTTATTCTTGGTCAAAATACAGCATACAGGAGAACCACAATGACTGTCTGAAGCATTTCATACCAACGGGTGCTTAATCATAGGCTATGATTAAGCACCCGTTGGTGTGAAACGTGTCAACCAGTCATTGTGGTTCACCTGTATGCTGTATTTTGACCAAGAATAAAGTCATTGCACAGGACTGCGGCCATCCAGTTCGTTTTTTTCTGTTACAATGCACCTGCTTGCAGGCAGTGCCACACCCACACTCTGGGGATAGTAAGGAGGGACTCCGCTGGAGGACACCTGTGTAAGGAAGCACTCCACTGGGGACACCTGTGATGTAAGGAGGGACTCAGCTGGGGACACCTGTGTAAGGAGGCACTCCACTTGGGGCACCTGATGGAAGGAGGGACTCGGTTGAGGGATACTTGTGATGTAAGGAGGCACTCCGATGGGGGCACCTGTGATGTAAGGAGGGACACTCCGCTGGGGGCAAGTGATTTCTGGAGGGACTCCTCTGGGGACACCTGATGGTATCTGGTAGCAGGCGACAGTGGCAAGGGACACGCTCGGGGCTCCCACTGATTCTAAATTATGGTGAGTTGAACTATTTCATTTTATATTACAATGTAATAATAGAAATAATGCGCTTCAATCATCCTGACACCATACTAACCATGGTGCTGGGATGATTGAAGCGCCAACACCAGGTGTATGGAGTATCTTTATTTGCTGATTGTTAAACTTTCTGGAATAGACATATTGCTATTGCGGTGTAGGATCTGGGCCCGCTGTCCCTCCGTCCCTCTTTCTTTCCTTCCTTCCTTCTCTTCTCTTTCCTTCCCTCCCTATCTCTTTCTTTCTTCCTTCCTCCATCCCTTGTTCATCTCAGACGTGAGCCACACCCCTACAGCCATGCCCCCTTTAAGCAACGCCCACACCCATTGATCGATGTGGCACGCTTTGCGCGCTGCATTTCTTCGGGCTAGAGCCCCTGGTCTTTTTCCCACCTAGCAACGCCCCTGCCTTCAGTGCTGCCACACCCCTGATGGCAGCCTTCCGTCATTACTACCCAACCCGCTCCCTAACACATAACCTATTACTGATTTATTTAAACCCTTGATTTTAATGCTTCCTAGTCCAAGTCTAATCCTTAAAGACAACTGTACCTTCCGTGCTCCCACACCCCTGATGGCAGCCTTCCATATAAAATACCTTTCCTCCCTGCTCTATTGATGTTCATTGTGTGCCATGCCCTGCCTCACAAAGCCTTTGCTTGTAAATGTCCACGCCAGATCTTTTTCCTACTGCACATGTGTGGTGTGGTCCAATTTATACCTATAGGTAACTTGTACTCATAGTGGCCCATATGGATGAGCAGAATTTGGTTCACCCATAGTAATAAATGGGGTTGCGGTGTCATGCGTGGTAAGAGGATGTTTTCTGAGCAAAGACTGTGTGGTGCTGGGTGGGATTGCACAATAAATCCCGGTGGATCAGAGAGGAAGGTACATATTATACTGCGAAGCCATTAGCAATGGGGCACTATTTCTACCAATGACACCAATGATGGAACATAATTTTTCTCACTGACGCCAATGATGGGGTGTAATATTCCCCACTGACACCAATTATGGGTCATCATGTTTCTCACTGATGCCAATGATGGGGAATAATTGTTCCCACTGACGTCAATGATGGGGCATAATTGTTCCCACGGACACCAATGATGGGGCATAATTGTTCCCACTGGCGCTAATGATGGGACGTGATTTTCCCCACTGACACCAATGATGGGGCACTATTCTACCTACTGACACCAGCTATGGGGCACTATTCCTACCACTTATACCAACGATGCAGCACTATTCCTTTTATGGTTACAAATGATTAAGCATTATTCCTCACACTGACACAATCAATGGAACTATTTATTCCAATACCAATATTGGGGCATTATTCCTCCTCCTACTGACCACAGCAGCTGTGCACATTTTTTTTTACTTCCACTGACCACCAAGCCTGAAACATGGTCTACACCCACTTACACTGGGACATTTTCGACTCGCACTGGCCACAGTCCACCCCCCCAAAGTCCGAAGGACAGTATACTGGCTTTATGTTTGAAAAGTTTGGAAAGCCCTAAAGGTACAACTGTCCTTTACCCGATTAACCCCTGTATGAATATATTTACCTTTATATGCCTAAAATATCACCCCTGATTCTTAAAAGGCAAGCACTGGCATCTTGGTGCTGAAAATGACTGATCCACAGAGAAGTACAACAATAGAAAGTTCATTGTTGCTATATGGCTTATCTTGCACATTTTACTTCTAGGAAAAAAGCTACTTTGCTTTCTCCATATACTGTAATAAAATGGATTTGGTTTAATGATTCCCAGAAGACATTTGTATAGGTATTAGTCATAACCATGAAATCAGCAGCTTGTGTGCACAATCTGCCATTTTGTTACATGTCTCCTGTGTATTCTCAATGCTTTTCCAGCATTAGCGCTTTTGTGATGTGAATATGAGGGATGGATGATGGCTTGCAGTTTTTTACTGCATGGGTCTAAGTCATTTAAGATTGATAAATGGTGCCCAACAAATAATTGTTTTTTACATGGGATTGCTGACTGTTTGCCTAATAAATTATTCCCATGATTCTTTTCGATCAAAATTAGGTTCAAGTAAATCTTACCTAATGCAGTCTTTCAATTACAGCAAAAGAACAGGTTTAAACTATAACTAAAGGCAAAACTTTTTTTTTTTTAACAGAGTGTAGATGGATTAGAACACCAGTTAAGTTTTAGGAATATTCTGACTCCTTATTTGGCCTATTTACCATTATCATTAAGTGATAGTAAAAGAAAATCCCAAATTTGGGGTTGTCCCCAGAAAGGTAATAGAGGGGAAATCTTCCTATGGGAAGTTTTGGTGACCTAGGTGGTCCCAAGGTATTCCCTTAATTTGCAGGCATTTCCTCTCACTTTTGTTTTGGCGTTATGGGACAGGAAGTGAAGGTAAATCTCCCCAGCACAGATGGCAAAAAAAACTGTCAGGGGTTATAACCCTCCCTTACCCTATCTAAAATGAAAAAAAAAAAAAAGTTTTACCTATAGTTCTACTTTAAAGTGAACCCATGGTTTGCAGGCAGGGTAAAATGACTGATTTACTTAACTGGAATTCAAGTTGTGGGAATGAAGTGAAGAAGCCCCTTGTAAGTTTCAAGTTTACACAGGGTTTTCTCTTCATAAATCCTCTTTAAATGGTACGCAGGGTTTGATTTACTAAAACGGTAGAGTGCAAAATCTGATGCAGCTCTGCAGAGAAACCAACAAGCTTCTAACTTCAGTTGCCTTGGTCAATTAAAGTGATTGTAAAGTCTATTTTTTTTTACTATAAAAATAATAAACATGCTATAATTACCTTCTCTGTGTAGTGGTTTTGCACAGAGCAGCCCAGATCCTCTTCTCGGATCCCTGTTCAGCTCTCCTGGCCCCTCTCTCCTGTCGAGTGCCCCCACTGCAAGCAGCTTGCGATGGGGCAACTAAGCCGAGTTACAGTACCTGTGTCCATTCTGACATGGAGCCCGTTTCGGCCCTGCCCCCTCTCTCTCTCCTGATTGGCTGATTTTGACAGCAGCAGGAGCCAATGGTGTTGCTGCTGTGTCTCAGCCAATCAGCAGGGAGAGTCCCGGAAGGCAGAGGCACTCGTGGAAATCGTTGGATAGAGATGGGGCTCAGGTAAGTATTAGGGGGTGCTGGGCAGCTGCTGAGCATGGAAGGCTTTTTATCTTAATGCATAGAATGCATTTAAGATAAAAAAAACTCCTGCCTTTACAACCACTTTAAGCTTTGACAAAAACACCTGGAAGCTGATTGGTTTCTATGCAGAGCTGCACCAGATTTTGCACTCTCCAGTTTAAAGCGGTAGTAAACCCATCCATTTAACAGGTTAAAAACCAGTCACATTTCTGGCACGTGCCGGAAATGGAACACTCCCATTGGTTGTGCTCTAAACCAAACTCTCAAACCATCCAATGGCTGGTGTCATAGCTGATCACATGTGCAGCATCATGGCAGTTGTAGATTAAACAGAGGCTAAGATGGCAGCTTCCTTGGCTGAAAATGATAGGAGGGTTTACTACCACTTTAAGTAAATCAACCCCACAGTCTTCTGGACAGGTGGCTCCTCATTGTTCTACTTGATCTCTCTAAGTCTAATACAATATTAGGTGCAGTACTACTATATTACATCTATAAATGTTTCCTATTATATATACAGAAACATGATTTAGGGCTCATGTACTGTATACAGGCGCTTATTTTCATTTGAGCTGTTTTTTTGTCCCCATACCAGTCAATTTGAATGAAAAAATATGAAGCAATACAGAAGCGGCTTGAAGAAACTGCTTGAGAAAATCAAAAGGCAGGTCAAATAAACGCTGAAGAATTTATGTAGTGGTTTGTGGTGGTGAATTTATGTAGTGAATGTATGTGGTGGTTTGGGGTGAATTTTTGGTGTTTTATACATAAGATATATTTTTTAAATGCTGTCAATAGATTATGAATAAACATTTTTAACTGAGAGTGGTGCCTGTAAAGTCCATGTTTGTAGTCACTCACAGATTTCAGAATTTGGAAGGATGTGGCACCTTAGGTACCCTATGAGCCCCCACTGTTCCCGCCCTGTGATGTTGCATTATCTCTAATTTCCCAAATCAAAAGGCAGATCAAATAAACTCAGAAGATTTTTAGAAAAAAAAAAAGGAAAGAAAGGGGAAAAAAGTTTTCTTTTTAAAAAACAACATTGTTTCTATAGTACAACAGAGGCACCTCTGGAGCAAGGAATGACTAGCATCTATACCTGCTAAAGTGATAAGTCCATATAGTCAATACACTAAGAATTTAACAATGCATGTATAATTATTCATTATACATGCATTGGCTATATTGTATTCATCACATGTTAATTTCACATATTTCATAAACACAGATACTGCATACAGTAGGTATTGAATCAGTATGTCTTTACAAGTAAGGTATATTCTATTATTGGCAGCTTTGATTTCTCATTGCCAGTATTCTCATCATGCAGTTTGCAAAGATATTGCGTACGTTTTTTAAATTATATTTCTTTGCATGTGTAGCACTACCCTTGTAGGAGTTGCTGATGTCAAGATTTCCCACTGCTGCACAGACAGTCACACAGCATTTCCTTCTTGCATGCAGACACACAAATCAGTCCTTTAACTTGTTTTTGTTGTTTTTATTAGGGTTATAACAACTTGGATGGAGTTAGGGATTATGGGACGCCCAACTTGAAAAATGTCCAACAACAAAGCCAGGGGCAACTTCCTCCCTATTTACAGATTACACTTTTTCCCTCCTCCTGCACACACTTGGTTCCTTTGCACAGCTTCTGCTGGGATCATTCCTTGGGAACTAACAATCTCTCGTTAGCTTAGCAACAGCCCATTACAGGCTAGAAACTCTCAGCCCTTTAGTAGAGTAGCACATGTGGAGTAAACTGCATCTTGCACCACCTTCTGCCCTCCCCTTAGACATTGATCCCAGCTCTACCGCTTGCAGAAATGCTAGCCCACCTGGCTGCCACCAGCCCTCCTGGCTACTTCTTCCCAGTCCTCCTGACTGACACACACTGGAGATTCCCCAAGGGAAGGTTAGATAAAGACTTGGCACACTGTTGACTTCAAGAGAGACCTGCTACAGCTGGCAGTCTCTCCCCTTGTCTGTCCCTGCACCGTGCTAACCAACTCACTCTGTCTCTCCTTTCTCCTGCTGCCTCTCCAGTTAGGGTCCCTCCAACTGCCTCCTGTGATCCTTCCAGACCATCCTCCCAAGCTCCAGCCCGAGTGTCACGTACCTGGTGGTGGAGTCTGACTTATGCAGGGGTAACCTCCCTTGCGACCCTGATTCGTGAACCCCTGATAGAGTAAACAGGAAGTCCAGGAGTGAGGATGGCACGAGGGTTGAGTAGGTCACCGGTGATGGTTGGAGAAGCTCCTCCGGTCTCGTGCAGGTTTGGAAGGTCGGTGGTACAGGCAGGGTCGGCAACTGGCTGGCGGTGCAGTACAAGGGAGCAGGCAGAAGAGTTGTCGGGTACAGGCAGGGTTTGTTAACAGTCTAGCAACAGAAGTACAAAAGGAGCGGGCAATCGGGTGGTCGTAGGCAAGCCGGGGGTCGGTGCAGGCAGAGTTGAGACAAGGTCGGGGCAATCCGGGTCACTGGTAACAGGTTTACAGGTCGCTCAGGAAAACAGGTCACACGCTGTAGATCAGACAGCATCTGCTTACAGGAAGCAGGAAGTTTAAATAGAGCTGCTTCTCAGCAACTCAGAGGGAACCACACCCAGATGCAATTAACCCTTATCACACTCTTCTTCTAACACCGAGGTAACCACCCCCCCCCCACACTGGGGGTCCCTCATCCCTCAAGGGCCACGACAGACTCCCTCAGTCTTGCTTCTCCATCTTCCACCCAACTACCTGACTAGCATTGCTCATTGCTATTTAAGGGCTCCTTTGCACCTGCGAGGCCCACTTCCAGGGGAATGGCCAAGGACCCCTAAATATTCATGGCAATGCCTCCTAGCTTCTGCCCACTAACTTCTAGAACATTCTCCAGCATTCTAGAAGCAGGGGGAGGCACTGGAGAGCTGCCAGGATGAGTCATCCAGTCCCAGCCTCTAGTAGCCCTGACCCATATTCCATGCCTCAGGTTTATCCCTGGGTCAGCTAGATTTGCCTGTACTACTACCAGTAGCACACTAGAGGGTGCTACTCTAGAGATATTTAGTCATTGGTAACTTTTGTTTCTCACAAACTTGTAATTTTTCAATGCCTCAAAGGGCTTAATTTTTGGCTTTCCTCAATAGACACCGCAAAATTTCCATCAGTCAAAGGTTAGTTGTAGTTTAAGGAGGGATAACCTGTGTGAAAACCTTTGTGAATTGACCCAAAACTAGCTTCTGTGAAAATTGTTATTAATCAGATGTTAAAATAACAGGTGAGAATGTTCATGCAGCTTAATAAATCTGGGCCCCTTCTATTATATTTAAAGGGGAGTTCCGTTCCCCCTTCCCCTTCCAAAAAGTTAGCAGCTACACATACTGTAGCTGCTGACTTTTAATATTTGATCACTTACCTGTCCTGGAATCCAGCGATGTCGACACCCCAGCCGATGTTTCCATTGGCTGCCAGGTGATGCCGCCTCCTTGTTGCTTCACAGCCATTTCCCTACTGCGCATGCGCGAAGCACACTGCATGTCTTACTGGCCCGACAGCAGAGGAGGGAGGAGGAGGGGGGCAGAACTTCTGACTTACCTCGTCGTGGCGAGGTCTGACAGAAGTTGGGACAAAGTACCTGTTAAAAATGGGTACCTGCTCCCCCACCCCCAAATGCCAAATGTGGCACCGGAGGGGGGAAGGAATAAGATAAGAAGTTCCACTTTTGGGTGGAACCCCGCTTTAAAAATGTATTTTCATAATCCAATCCAGTTATAATTTTTCTTTTCACTTAAACTCTCACCTGTAGATGAAAACAATCATATATAAGAATGATAACAGAAAGGTGAGCCATTTGCCTGTGTAGTAAATGCAATGGGATGGAAGCAACCTGTTTTATAGGCTAAATTTATAAGGGTCCTCCCCATATTTCACAAACATTTGTTTTAGTTTTATGCTGCAATACTATCAATTTTTGTTCTTAGGAGGTGAGAAAAACAGCATCTGGGCCACTGTTTTACCTGCCAATCACTGTTTTTGCAGAATGCTAAACAAGTATACACATAATTTGTCTTCTTATTGCACTGTGCACAGACATTGGGATTTATTGAGTGTTATAGAAAAGCCAAGATTTTGTAACAACTGGAGCCTAAAAGACACAGAGCTTTGAGTTAGCTGATCTGAACTTCAAAGGACGACACGTTCAAGTGAGTTTTGAGGGTTTTATCCAGTGACCATGCCTTGCATGAAAATCCAATCTATCCAATGAGTTAAATCTGCATGTTCAGCCTTGCACAACCTCACAAAGGCTGCCTTTCCCTTGAAAATGCTGACTAGAGCATTAGAGCCAGGCACATGGGAATAGGGCATCGACAAAGCAGCTGATCTAGAGCTAAAATAACAAACTCATAATTCATATGAATGTAACAACTCGGTGTGCAATAGACAGGTCTGACAGCAGGAAGGCTTTCCAGTATGGAAAACAGCTAGTCCAGTGTGTTCTTTCACTGCTTAGGGATTAAATGGGTTTCAATGTTTTCATCTCTGTATAGAGTAAGTCCATCATAGCTGCATGAAGCCAGCAAAACATAGATAGAAAGAAAAAAATCATTAAAAACTGAGGCAATCAAACTGAAACCACAATAAAACTGAGTACAGAGCGCGCTTCTCCTGTTTGATGAATTTGTTCTACTTTGCTAAGCTAAAGTAAGAAGTATCACTACATTTTTAAACTTTTTATGAAATCATGCATATAGCACTTGGACTAGTTCTAATCCGTTTTGTGGTTACCGAGTAGCGTGGTCAGACCGTGTGCCCCTCCCCCATAGTTTTCTGACCACGCTGCTAGCAAGGAGAAAATGCATAATTAGGCTGATTGACAGCACTCATTTCTAGGAGCAGGTGCGCTCTGGAGATGAGCACCCCCATTCAGCCCAGCAGGGGGCAGAGTCAGCTCCATCAACAACACAAGAGCTGACTATTCATACACAATAGTAAAAGATCAACCAGCACAGCACAGCTCTGTGAGTTGTCTGCTGACACAGTGGATGTTTAACATTATCTGGCAGATCTATCACACAGCGCTGGAGCGGTGAGTGATTGTTTGCAATAATGAATAGAGTTGAGCGAACACCTGGAAGTTCGGGTTCTGCTGGTCCGTCCGAACTTCGGGACAAAGTCCGGGTCCGGGTCCGGACGGAACCCGAACGATCGCACGGACAACGAACCCCATTGAAATCAATGGGGACCCGAACTTTTAGGCACAAAAATGGCTGTAGGAAAGTCCTGGAAAGCCCCAGAGGGCTGCAAAAGGAAGTAAAATGGGGGTAAGGGTAGGGCAAGCACCCTACAAAAAAATGGGGACAGGGAAATAACTTTAAATATTTTTAAAAAAATAAAAACATAAAAAAAGCAAAAATGGAGGTGAATGTGGATCATCTTCAAACTGTGTCTGAAAAGTATTAATTAACGGTAGAAGCCATATAACTGTTCTAAAATCATCTTCAAACTAGGGCAAG
>BLSH010171408.1:809235-858988 GCA_018402905.1 Glandirana rugosa
GTCTGGGGAGTCATCATCTTAGGGAGGAAAGAGGGTCACATCTGGGGAGTCATCATCTTGGGGTCTGTACTGGGAGAAAGGGGGGATTCTACAACTGAGGGGTCTACACTGGGAGGAAGGAGGGATTCTACTACTGAGGGGTCTGCAATGGGAGATATGGGGGGAGGGGGTATTCTACTACTGAGGGATCTCCACTGGGAGAAAACAGGGATTCTACTACTGAGGGGTCTGCACTGGGAGAAAGGGGGGATTCTACTACTGAGGGGTCTGCACTGTGGAAAGGGGGGATACTACTACTGAGGGGTCTGCATTGGTAGAAAGGGGGATTCCACTACTGAGGGGTCTGCGCTGGTAGAAATAGGGGATTCTACTACTGAGGGTTCTGCCCTGGGAGAAAGGGGGGATTCTACTACTGAGGGGTCTGCCCTGGGGAAAGGGGGGTTTCAGTACTGAGGGGTTTGCACTGGGGAAAGGGAGGATGGGTTCTACTGCTGAGTGGTCTGCACTGGGGGAAAGGGGGAGGGGTTCTACTACTGAGGGGTCTGCTGGGAGATCTATGCTTTTCGAAGAGTTTTTTTCTCTATCTTATCTTCTTAACATTTGGTAGTCATATCCCAATAAATTCTAAGAAGTATAATTTTTTTAATTTATTTTTGGATGAAATGTGAGAAATAAAGTATATCTCATACAATCATTCAATAAACACATACACTACATATAAAATTTGAGGAAAATATGCTTATAAAATAGTTTACCATGTGCCAAAAAAAAAAAAAAAATATGTCCCTGGATTCCTCAAATGAACGTGGTGTATAAAGTTACCAAAATGTATAATTATTCTGGAACCCCATGACTGAAGTCAATATGTTAAATGATTGCTGGAATTTTTAATGATAAAACAACATTTACTTTACATTTCAGAAAAGAAAGGCATGACATTTGATATTCTCATACATCAACTTATTACTTTTATCACCTAGTTTTTCAAAAGCAGATACAGTATATCTGACATCTTTTAAAGCAATATAAAGATAAAGAAGGAACTACATGCATAATACATGAGGCTTTTCACAGCAACATAGGAAGATCAGACTCTGCACCTATCCGCTGCTATACACATTTTTTGCGTTATTAAAAATAGTAAAAATATTCCAACTTTATTTTTAGATTTTCTTTCTAAAAATTATTTTTAGGCCATACATTGGTTGACAGGATCAGGACACTGTGTCACATTTGGATTATAACATGCAGGACAGGATGTGTTGATGTACAAAGTGCAGTCATGCAAATCAACCAGATTCAAATCTTCTGTCTCAAACAAGGAAAGATCAGTGCTGGCTCGTTGCTAAGGATTGCTTCTGTTTTAACATTTCTTTGCATGTAATTATAAAAAGTCTTGTTGGTATTTGGGTTACATTAGTATTTTTATACGTGAGATCAGATAGCTTCTACAAAAGGACATTAACTAATAATCAGTGAGCTCTTAAAAATAGGTTACTATTTTAGTCCCTGTTCACACTGAATCGTGCAATTTCACTTGTGTGGGTGTGTGTGCGTTTATTTGTTTGTTTTTTCCTTTTTTTTCCTTTCCCTCAGAGATTGTTTTTTTTTTTTTTTAAATATTCTGCTAAAACTTTTGTGAATCAGTACTGCTTGGACCTTGAAGAAGGGGACATACCCGGACAGCTTGTCCTGAAAAATTGTATGTTAGTGCAAATAAAAAAAGTATCACGGACAGTACTCAATTTTCTCTGTTACTGTCCGTGGAATCTTTTATTCTCAATGTGGGTTCTTCTTTTCACTTTAACTAGGGCATTGTTCTGCCATCTCTATGTCCCGCTCCTAAAAATCCTAAGGAGATTTCCCTCCATTGCCTGGATGTAGTACTTGCTTGAGTTCATCTCTCAGTTTCTGCTCCCTTTTGACAGTTGGCTCTCTGTTATTTCTGGATGTCCTCATGGTGGATTTGACAGTTCATCATGCAAGCTTATGACCTGAATGTTAAGGTTACCTCTTTTTCCCGCTCAAAGCATACTCCACTGGATCAGTTATGGGCTTCTTGGGCTTTTCAGCATCAGGCTTCTTTCTTTCAGATTTGCAAGACTGCCATGTGGCATCTGTTCACATATTTTACCAGGTAAAGATTTTAAGAATTAGCTGATGCCGTCTTTGGTCGTAAGGTTCTTGAGGCAGCTCTGTAGGCTCTGTTCTGCCACCTCTGTTAACCTGTCAGTTTTTCTCAGCCTGTTAGCCTTTGTTTTGTTGCCCATCCTTTAGTTCAGTGTTTCCCAACCCAGTCCTCAAGGCACACCAACAGGTCATGTTTTGAGGATTTCCCTCAGATGAAACAGCTGTGGTAATTACTAAGGCAGTGAAACTGATCAAATCACCTGTGCAAAATAATGGAAATCCTGAAGACATGACTTGTTGGTGTGCCTTGAGGACTGGGTTGGGAAACACTGCTTTAGTTGGACTGCTTTTGGACCTCACAATGTGCCTGATAGGGATGGGCTTGATGTTCGATTCGAACATTGACTCAAACATCAGCTGTTCGTTTGTTTGTGATGGAGACAAGGGCATTGTCCCGACAAGCCCTGGGCTGTGGTTGTCCATCTCTGCGGTCAGGGGGCTTATCGGAATCTGAAAGCCCCCCAGATTCTAGCCCCCCCCTATGTAAATGGGTATCGGGTACATCGTCAATCACGGCGCCCGACGGACCCAAAAAAATAGAAAAAACTAAGCTCCGCCTCAATGGGAGGGCTCCCGGCTACTACTGTCTGTTCACTTTGACAGCTGTTATATAGGCAAGGACAGGGCCATCCACTAATGTAACCGAGTGATCCCCGCCCCTTTCTGACATCATGTGACGTCAGAAAAGCACCCCCCCCCCTGTTGAGGGCACGTGGCCTGGTAAGCTCGTCATTATTGTTTCACTTTAAGCATCATTAAAATCGCTGCTCCTTTAAAAACAATCATTCAAAACTTTTTTTTTTGCATTGGTACATGTCCGCCAGGGCAGGACCAGGCCCCATACACTTTTTATGGCAATAACTTGCATATAAGGCTTGAAAAGGAGGACTTTTGATTTTTCATGTTCATGTTCCACAGACTTTAATAGGGTTTGCATGTTCGCTAGAACATTTTGCCTGTTCGAGATGTTTTGGTGCGAAACGGGGGGGGGGGGGTGCCCATCCCTAGTGCCTGAATACTCATCCTGTGTCCTGTAATCTCCAAATAAGAAAACAGGATTTTTGCCTTGATGTAAAATGATTTTCTTGGAGTACATCATGGAACACAGGTACAGTATCTCCCCTCTGTTCTTATGATACACTCTTATTATTGCTTGGTAACAAAAGTCAGACAACTCAGTTTGACAGCAAAGATCTGTAAGTACCAGTGTAGTGTTATTGGAAAATGTACCATCTGACTAGTTACCAAAGAGAACAGCACTATGAGGAATTACATATTGTAATTGTCAATTTTTGTTATAATTTTCCTGGATGCACTTTTTAATACAGTCCAATAGTATCATGTGGTCTGTAACCAACAGAGAAGCCATTCATTTATTTAAAAACCCTTTTACCTATCCTAGATTTTATTCATATTTAACTTCATTCAAAATTTGTATGTAAATCTATAATTCTTTTTCACAAGCTGTGCACAAATGTAAAAACTTATATTAGATGTCACTGAGAGAATATTTCCAAGCTTGCTTTGAATTTAAATCTCCCCAGTGGAGATTTGCACTGTGCAAGATCCTTCTGACTGCAGATGAATTTCTTATTGGACATGAAAGAGATTTCAATATAAAATAAGATACTTCCTTGAGGCCAAAAATACAAAATATACCAAAAGAGGTATGTTTTAAAATATGTGCATAATTTATAGATGGTATAATTATATGAAGATGATGAGGTTGTTTGTCATACAAAAATAACACCTGTGTACATGACCCCTATATTGTTATGCATCTGCTCAGCATGATCAGTGCTACAGAAAATAATGTCTCAAAGGTCATGTGCCATCATTAAGTCCTTATCCTAGGGACACTATGCCATACAATCAGACTTGATAACATTAACTCCTTTTATACACTTCTTAAAAACAGAAACTGAATGTTCTAGTTATTCAATTTTTTGTAGTTCTTTCTATTTTATTAAAGGATGTAAGCTGGTTGTATGATTGATCCTTTACTTGATGTTGTAGGAAGCTACAATTCATGGAATCAATAAAACCAAGTAAAATTCCACCCATAATGTTTAGAAATGGCGTGGAAAACAGTATTTTCATTCAAACATGCAAAAGTTGAAAACATGATAACACACAAGATATATCAAAACAATGCAGTTGTTGGCATATCCATTGCAGGTAGAAGTGGTAACATAAACAGGTTTGTGTATTAGCACCCACAAAGGGCACCAAAAAGTGTGTGATGGTCTAGCAAATAATGGACAAAATCTAGCAACAAGAAACCTGAGACCCATGTGTCCCAAGTTGGGAAGAGTTTTGATTTGTCATTTGCTAATTGCTATCTTTGTCCTCATTGGGCAGAATGTACCTTCATGTTCCAGTCAAGCATGATCAATGAAGTGTATATACAGTGTCTCACAAAAGTGAGTACACCCCTCACATTTTTGTAAATATTTTATTATATCTTTTCATGTGACAACACTGAAGAAATTACACTTTGCTACAATGTAAAGTAGTGAGTGTACAGCTTGTATAACGGTAAATTTGCTGTCCCCTCAAAATAACTCAACACACAGCCATTAATGTCTTAACCGCTGGCAACAAAAGTGAGTACACCTTAAAATGAAAATGTCTAAATTGGGCCCAAAGTTCCAATATTTTGTGCGGTCACCATTATTTTCCAGCACTGCCTTAACTGTCCAGGGCATGGAGTTCACCAGAGCTTCACAGCCTGCCACTGGAGTCCTCTTCCACTCCTCCATAATGACATAATGGAGCTGGTGGATGTTAGAGACCTTGCGCTCCCTTTCCTTCCATTTGAGGATGCCCCACAGATGCTCAATAGGGATTAGGTCTGGAGACATGCTTGGCCAGTCCATCACCTTTACCCTCAGCTTCTTTAGCAAGGCAGTGGTCGTCTTGGAGGTGTGTTTGGAGTCATTATCGTGTTGGAATTCTGCCCTGCAGCCCAGTCTCCGAAGGGAGGGGATCATGCTCTGCTTCAGTATGTCACAGTACATGTTGGCATTCAAGGATTCCTCAATGAACTGTAGCTCCCCAGTGCTGTCAAAACTCATGCAGCCCGAGACCATGCCACTCCCACCACCATGCTTGACTGTAGACAAGACACACTTGTCTTTGTATTCCTCACCTAGTTGCCCCCTCACATGCTTGACACCATCTGAACCAAATAAGTTTATCTTGGTCTCTTCAGACCACAGGACATTGCTCCAGTAATCCATGTCCTTAGTCTGCTTGTCTTCAGCAAACTGTTTGAAGGCTTTCTTGTGCATAATCTTTAGAAGAGGCTTCCTTCTAAGATGACAGCCATGCAGACCAATTTGATGCAGTGTGTGGCGTATGGTCTGAGCACTGACAGGCTGACCCCCCCACCCCTTCAACCTCTGCAGCAATGCTGGTAGCACTCATATGTCTATCTCCCAAAGACAACCTCTAAATATGATGCTAAGCACTTGCACTCAACTTCTTTGGTCGACCATGGCAAGGCCTGTTCTGAGTGGAACCTGTGCTGTTAAACCGCTGTATGGTCTTGACCAACGTGCTGCAGCTCAGTTTCAGGGTCTTGGCAATCTTCTTATAGCCTAGAACAGTGGTTCTCAACTCCGGTCCTCAGGACCCACCAACAGGCCAGATTTTAGGTATTACCTTGGATAGATGCAGACTAGAACACTGCAATCACTGAGCAGCAAATTATATCTCCTGTGATGTATTTCAGTTATCCTGCAAACCTGACCTGTTAGTGGGTCCCGAGGCCAAGAGTTGAGAACCACTGGCCTAGAACATCTTTATGTAGAGCAAAAATTATTTTTTTCAGATCCTCAGACAGTTCTTTGCCATGAGGTGCCATGTTGAACACCCAGTGACCAGTATGAGAGAGTTAGAGCGATAACACCAAATTTAACACACCTGCTCCCCATTCACACCTGAGACCTTGTAAAGCTAACAAGTCACATGACACCGGGGAGGGAAAATGGCTAAATTGGGCCCAATTTGGACATTTTCACTTAGGGGTGTACTCACTTTTGTTGCCAGCAGCTTAGACATTAATGGCTGTGTGTTGAGTTATTTTGAAGGGACAGCAAATTTACACTGTTATACAAGCTGTACACTCACTACTTTACATTGTAGCAAAGTGTCACTTCTTCAGTGTTGTTACATGAAAAGTTATAATAAAACATTAACAAAAATGCGAGGGGTGTACTCACTTTTGTGAGATACTGTATATGTATATTACATATTACAGGTTTTACGTAGTGCTTTACATCTATCTATATATATATATATATATATATATATATATATATATATATATATATTGTATATTCACATTAGTCCCTGCCCTCAAGGAGCTTACAATCCAAGGTCCCTAACTCTTAGTTATTCATACACATACTAGGGCCAATTTAGACATGAGCCAATTAATCTTCCAGCCTGTCTTTGAAGTGTGGTAGTAAACCCGAGTATGCAGAGAAAACCCACGCAGACACAGGTAAGGGTAAAATCTCTACCAGGCTTTTAATATTCTCTGTGTCCTCAGTGACCATATTCCCCTCCCTTCCTTATACCTGTGATGGTGGTTACTTGGGCTACAAGTGAGCGAAAATCTCTCCACACACACATCAGTAAAAATTAAGGTTTTAATAACCTGGTCAAAAAACCACAGGGTGAATATGGCTTTTCAAAAGTTTTAACCGGTAGACAGGTGAAGGATATTGCCTAATGAACCTACAGAATCAATATCAGAGACTAGTATGGGTTCTCTCTTCCATTGCAATTTAAAGCGGGGTTCCACCCAGGTAAAAGTCAGCAGCTACAAAAAGTGTAGCTGCTGACTTTTAACAATCTGACACCTGTCCCACGGTTCAGTGATGCGGTCGCCCGAGGGCTCGCTCTTCTCTCCCTCCCCTCGGCAGCGCCGGCATCATTAGTGTGGGCACCCAGCTTTGGCTTCAAAGCCGGGCATGCACTGCGCATGCCAGGTTACGCTGCGTCTTGTGAATGGCCGGCGTATCTTCTGGGACCTGTGACGTGTCCCAGAAGATCGCCGAGAGGGAGGGGGGGAAGGTGGACTTCCCCCCCGGAACCGCGGCTTCAGGGGAGGAAGTGGACCTGGGACCCTGTGAAAAAAGGGTCCCTGGTCCCCCCCCCAAAAAAATGACATGCCAATTGTGTGATGTCACCTTCCCTTACTTTTGGGTGGAACTCTGCTTTAAAGTTTCTGAAGTTTAGCTAAAAATGTGTTTTAGCTGTACAGCTTTAGTAACCTAACTTACCTGTAATGAAGTATGTCCCACAATGTGTAGGCAGCTGGATTCTGTACAAATCTTCATTGTAGGGAAACCCTCCTCCTCTTCCTTTATATGAACTTCTGGCACATGGGGGTTAGCTTAGAGGTAAGCTAAGCCACTAAAGCTGTAGGGCTCAAAATACTTTTTAGCTAAACTTCGGCTTTAACTACTTGCGGACCGCCCACGTACATTTAGTAGTAGTAGTAGTAGAGCGGCTGCTCTGTGCCAGATCACGTACTTAGTACGTGATCTGACACTTCTGGGTGTGGGGCACGCGCACCAACCGCCGGCGGCCTGCTCCCGCTGCGATTCTACACAGAAACCAGGCAGATTGCTGTTCTGTGAGTACAGAAGGCATGGATCCTGTGTTCCTGTAAAGCAGGAACACCGATCCATGCCTTCCACTAGTTAAAGCAGCTCCCCCACTACAATGAATCACAGGCTAGGCACATAGTTAATCCTTTGATTGCCCTGATGTTGGCCCCTTCCCTGCCAGTGTCATTAGTAAAGTGATAGTGCATATTTTTTAGCACTGATTGCTATATTAGTGTCACTGATCTCCAAAAAGTGTCAGTGTCCCTATTTCTCCGCAGCAATATCACAGTCCCGCTATAAGTAGCTGATCGCAGCCATTACTAGTAAAAAAAATTAAAATATCCCATAGTTTGTAGACGCTATAACTTTTGCACAAACCAATCAATATACACTTATTTACCAAAAATATGTAGCAGAAAACATATTGGCCTAAATTAATGAAGAAATTAGATTTTTTTACATTTTTTTATTGGATATGTTTTAGTAGAAAATAAAAAAATATTGTATTTTTTTCAAAATTGTTGTTTTTCTTATTTAGAGAGCATAAAATAAAAACCGCAGAAGTGATCAAATACCTAAATATACCAAAAGAAAGCTTTATTTGTGGGAAAAAAAGTACCGTACATAAATTTTATTTGGGTACAGTGTTGCAGGATCGCGCAATTGTCAGTTAAAGTAACGTAGTGCCGTATCGCAAAAAATTGGCCTGGTCATGAAGGGGTTAAATCTTCCAGAGGTCAAGTGGTTAACCACTCCCTGACCAGAGCACTTTTTGCGATTCGGCACTGCGTTGCTTTAACTGACAATTACGCGGTCGTGTGACATTGTACCCAAACAAAATTGATGTCCTTTTTTTCCCACAAATAGAGCTTTCTTTTGGTGGTATTTGATCACCTCTGCAGTTTTTATTATTTGCGCTATAAACAAACAAAGAGCGTCAATTTTGAAAAAAAAAAACAATATTTTTTACTTTTTGTTATAATACATATCCAAAAAAATATAAACCCTCCTACCTTCTTCTGGAAAATACTGGAACTTTCCAGAGTGAAGGTGGGACAAGAGGTGTCATCAGCTGGAGTGTCATGGGAAGCCCTGACCAATCCTCAATCTGGATTGGCAGAGGGCAGGCCTTCTCATATACTCGGGGCTGGGTCAGTCTGGGAGGAGTTGTTGGAGGTTGAAGTCTGGAGATGTAGCGGAGGTGCTGTAGAGGCCTCTCCCCAGGAGGGAGTCTCCAGTCTGGGGGGGGGTGACCTTGAGGCCTGGCGGTTCGGGTGCAGCTAGGAGTGGAGGTGATTCCTGGAGTCACACAAGGAAACAGGAGAGCAGCAGAGGTGCTACTGAGAGACTTTAAAGTGGTCCACTGGAATCGGTGAGTGACAGACCCTGGAAGCTGGAAGAGAAAGTGCTGGAGCAGGCCGGGAGAGGAATAGTGGACAGGCTGTGGAAGCCTTGAGAGCCAGTCAGGGGAAGGAGTGTCACGGTGAGGAAAGCAGGTCCATGTGGTGGCCTGGAAGAGGGATGGGCTGGAAGTGGTAGTCCATCAAAGGCCCAGCTAGCACCCATGAGGTCACGTGATCCCTGGCCTGTAATGGGTGGTCCTGAGGTTCTGCTGACATGGTGTAGGCATCACCATGCTAGCTGCGGTGAAGAGAAAGGAGTAGAGAATCTTGATAAATTTCCTTTCAAGCTGGAAACCAAGTAGAGTGCTGGAGAGAGAAGTGAAGGAGCAATAGTCTGCAAGTAGAGTGTTGGAGAGAGTTGTGAGGAGTAACAGTCTGTAGAAGGACAGTCTGCAGGGCAAGTGTGTATATACAGGACTGTATATGAAAGTCGTGTACAATAAATACTGGGACATTCCACAGTCACCCCTTCTCCCCATCCAAGGTATTTCCCCTAAATAAAACAACAAAAACAAGAGCCAGCCTGGTCAGTTAGTGTGAGATATGGTGGGATTGAGGGCAGCTATCAGGTGAACCACAACTATGGTTCCAAGGGAGCCCATAGCTACAGGTGTTTTTTATTTATGTATTTATTTTTTTACTGGTAATGGCGGCGATCTTATCATTTATACAGCGATCAGAGCTAAAAATAGCCACTGATTACTGTATAAATGTCACTGGCAGGGATGGGGTTAACACTAAGGGGGCGATCAAGGGGTTAAATGTGTTCCCTCACTGTGTTCTAACTGTGTGGGGTCTGGGCTGGCAGGGACATGACAAATCTGACTGATCCCAATGACAGGGATCAGAAGATCCCTGTCATGTCCCCTGACAGTACAGGGAACCGCTGTGTTTTCATCTGCGGTTCCCTGTTCTGGCTCTGTATTAGGTGACCTGCCGGCAACTGGAAGGCATACTCACGCAGCGTGCGACGGGCATGAGGGCTCGCTGCCACCGGCGAACATGCCTGCAAGCTGTGGCTGCGCGAATTGCCGTTTATAAACTGCCACAGTGCAGCAGTAAAAGTACGTGCCACGGTCCGGAAGTGGTTAAAGTGTAAATGAAGCCAAAAATGTTTTTCTAGTTTTGGATAGAATAGGGAAGGATCAACATTTATGTCTGTTTTTTTCTTCTATTCGAGGAATCCGAGTAATGTATCCACACTTCCTGTTCTGCTAACAATGGTTTCACTAGACGGAAAGTCAGGGTACTTCTGCAACAGTGAAACTGACAAAGAAAAATGTAAAAGGGTATCCATTTCAATCAATTGTATTGATTTTTTTTTCGAAAGACAAGAAAATACAATGGCAAAACATGACATTCAGAAAAATATAAGAGAAGAGTGTGTACAAAATACCCAAGAATGTGCCCAGTGATCCATTGGCATGTAATATGTAATAAAGAGTAGGTTTGGCAATCAAAGGACTCTATCAAGCTGTAAAAAACAAAAAAAATCTGACAGAGTTTATAGCCTTCCCCTACTAAAGAAGAAAAAAAAAAGTTTTGGTTGTGCTGTTGTGGGAAAGTTACCTTCTACTTCCTGTCTTGTAATCTGTAGCTAATAGGACACAAATCACATTCAGTTTTAGACAAAAGAGAGAATATGCTAATTCTCCACATTGAGCTGTGCTTGGAGTTGAACAAAATTTCAGTGGCCAGTGTTGATGACCACATTAGTTTAGGGCGGATTTTCATCTTTTTTTGTGGATTGCTTATTCCAAGCCCTCTACCTTTTTACACATTTTGTAACTATTTATTTATTTTTGTAGCAAGTAGGGTGACGAACATGGTGTGAAACTCTAGCCTGCCTCACCAACATGAATTTCTAAATAGCGTTACCTGCGCTACAGTTGTATAGAAAAAACAATAAATTGTAATAACAATTCGTATGTGCCTACAGCTGAGCTGTCCAATATGTGCTACAATAAAGAATGCACTTTCCAATGTGTGTATACCATAAAGTGTGAACAGCGCTATGGAAATTCTTAAAGTATTTGCACAAAATAACAGAATACAAAATGAAAAACATGTAACTACCCTCCAGAATCAGCGTGTGCTCCAAAGCTGGGATGTGATGTCACCAGAAGTAAAGTGACATAGACTTCTATGGACCTGCCTCAATACATTTCGATTTGCCCGGAGCGTCTTCAGGAAACCTTCACCAACATGTGACAAATGGCTGGTCAAACTCGCACCGCACTGTCACCAATACGTGACGATGGCACTCTCAGCCTCATCCTGCACAAAGATTTTCCAGCTCATGGAACCTCAATCTAGGTGCCACCAGATATTTTATTGGTAATATCAGCAATTTAAAATAACAAATAATTAATGTCTACAATACACACTGTCACCACACTGAAATATTCAGAGATTTACAGTACAGTAATGCTCTTCAAAGACAGGGATTATTTAAATCCTGTCTTAGTGTATTAGTGGGATAATGTTACTGATTTTAAAAATATTGTTTAATAAGTAAAGAGGTAAATTGGTGCAAACAAAATATTTACAGAAAAAAGGCATTAAAAAAAGAAAGAGACAATAATGTATTATGCAACAAAAAAAAACACAAAGGTTTTAAGAGCGTTAACGAAGTCCAGCAAAGTCCAATCAATGGGCATAAGAATGATTAGTGTTGGCTCCTATAAAATAAATATTGACTGATATTCTTTGTTTGATGGTAAAGAAAAGCTCCAAACTTCTCAGACAATCTCTAATTGCTGGGCCCTGAGGAGGCTGTTGACAAATGATCTGACTAATTAGAAGGTCTGTGGAGTGATCAATGGGATGTCACAATGTTTATGACCATGCAGGTGCCACTCCATCAGATACAGTTTTCTATATGTATTAATATCTTTGAATATCTACAGGTTATATCCTGGTAACTTGTATATTATTGTCCAGCATGTGATTACCTTGTGAATAAATACAAATATGATGGGTATCAGATATCCCATTCATCTAGGAAATGGGAAAATGCCTAACACACCCCCAGTATCTTCTAATATAGCGGTGTTTGGGATTAAAGTGCTGCTAATTAATACAGGTAAACATGTCCTTATTCTTGCTTTACTGTTATTAGCTCAGTAGTTATGAAACACTCTGAAGTTTTGATGCTGGAAATAGGACTAGACAGGCAGAAATGCGTATTCTACATGTCTACAAGCTAAACTATTTAGTACATGTATTAAGCCCGATACTATTAGCCAGGATGGATATCTGCTTAGGACTTATAATAATGTAAGCCTGGAAACTGGAATGTTTTATGGATGCTATTAACACGCCAAACTTAGATGTGTATTTTTCTGTTAATGGGGTTTATAATGGGCTAAATCAAAATGTTATCTGCTAAGACAGTGGTTCTCAACTCCGGTCCTCAGGACCCACTAACAGCCAGATTTTAAGTATTACCTTGGGGAGATGCAGACCAGAATACTGCAATCACTGAGCAGCAAATGATATCACCTGTGATGCATTTCAGTTATCCTGCAAACCTGGCCTGTTAGTGGGTCCCGAGGACAGGAGTTAAGAACCACTGTGCTAAGAAATGTGACAGCAGAATGGGTAATGATTGAAATAGCAGTTCTTTTGAAGTTTTTAAACCCTTGCAGAATGTTTACTCAAATTGAAAGGCTGTAAAGATGAATGTCCTGTTACAGGAATGTCCAGAAATGGGATCACTGCTGTTTAAAAATGTCAATGCTTACTCATTATCATCACAAGTACCTTTTTCAATAAGGTACTTGCTCCTAATTTCTTATTCAACATGAGGATGACATTTGCTGGGTCCCTCCTTCCCACTGCCTCCTGGGATACATCATACAGTCCTGATGACTTCATGACAGTCTCCTCCAATCCACACAGAAAGTCACAGTCAGTTCCTGAATCCATGATGGCAGCACAGGGCCAAAGACCGTCTTAAGAATTTTTGATTGCAGGAAAACAGTGCTGGACATCAAGGGCTAGTAAGCACCTGTTTTGTAAAATTCAGCCGCTGCAGTACTTGGAGATGCTGACTTTTATTTCGTGCAGACCCAGCTGAAGTTCCTCTTTGAAGGTGAACTCTAAGTAAACAGTAATTACAAAGTTTAAATACATGTTAATTGTATCCTCTGTGAAACGATTTGTAACTCTGTTCAGCTGTGTTTCCAGATAGCACTGTCAAGAAAATGGCATTATGTTGTCTGTGTGAGGTAAGGAATACATTGGGGTCACCTCCCCATCATCTGCCTGCTGATTGGGCAATGAAGGAGCAGTCATCAACTCTACTCACATTGCATCTTTATCTCTGCATGTTCAGTGTTTAAAGTGGTTATAAACTCTTACATATACCCAGTGAATGGACTATCCTCAGGTGATACACAAATCCTCCTACATAAGTTGTACCTGTCTATCTGCAGTCTTCTCTTCTCTACATCTGCTCAATGTGCTGAATTTATAAACTTGTCTGAGAGTTCGGAAAAAAAGGCATTGGAGAACTGAAGTTACACTCTGCAGACCTCAGCTCTGACAGCTGATCAGAGGGAAGGGACACCTCCCTCCACACAGCACACAGGAACAGAGCTGAGGCTGTCAATCAGCTAGCGATCCCTCTCCTGTCACCATTTTACTGTTGGTGTCAGGAAAACTTGTCAGAAGTGATTCATGCTGATAGCAGAGTAATGAAACAGCAAACAAAGCTGACAAACTTTTAAATGAGATAAGTACAAATTATAGAGGGATATGCTTTGTTCTAATAGATTGAGATGATTCCCCCATGGTTTTTTTAGCAGCTTTCAAAGTAATTCAAATAGCAGGATTTGAGAAAAATTTCTCTTTGTTGTACATAAAATTAATTATAAAAAACACATTGCTGTAGTTTCTGAAATATGAGCTCTGGTTTACATTTTTGAAAGGCATAAAAACATGATAATTGTTGCACACTAATGAATTTGGCGTTTGAAGTATGTATTGAACACACTATACCCCTTTTGTTTTGTTCTAATTTCATGTCTGAGGTTTACAACCACTTTAACTCTGAGTGCTGCCCCCCCCCCCTTTTGTTCCTACTTCCTACTTGTTTTTTTTTTTTTTTTTAATACATATAACTTTTTATTTGTACTGGTAACCATTGTCACCAAGAAAAAAATGAGGGGAAATTCAACATCTTACAGATGTCCCCAGAACAGGAGACAAAGAAAGATTCCCCAATATCGTCACCTATTACTGGGTCTGGCTTTAGCTTTTGGCAAATTTCCTCTTGGCTATACACATGCTTAGGGAAATATGTAGGCCCAGTAAAAATCACTAGTGTTTACCATCACCTTTTTAAAATAAGATACCCAGGATAGTTACAACAACATGTAGCATTGTATGGCAACATCTTGCATTTGGCACCTATTACTGTCTGAAAATGCCTCTCGTTTTAGCAGATTTCCTCTAACTGGCTGTTGTGTCTTTGGGACAGGAAGCAAAAGGAAATTTCTCCAGTGGTACACAGAGCAAAAAATTGTTTGGTTTTAACCCTTCCCTAACCTATCTAAGAAAAAAAACACCATCACTACCATCACTTTTGTAAAATAAGATCAAAGTGGCACAAGATAGATACAAAAACTTGTGGCATTGTGTGACCCTCTGCAACTGTCACAGGTCTTGAGACCAATGTAGCAAGGTAGGCTACTTTTTATTTTGTTGTAATCAGCCATGTGAAAGCTGATGTACATAATTGTATTCCCTATCCTATAAAATTGTTTAAATATCACAAAATTCAAGGTCTAGTTAGTAAAAGAAGCAATACTAGCAGAGGGATGTTGCTTTGGATGCCACTGGAGATGGTAGTGTATCCCTTTATAGCCTGGCTACTTCATTCGCTCTAACCAAAACTAAACTTGATTTTAATCAAAACGGTTCAATAATTTTTACAGCTGGAATGTTTTATTACTAAAATGAATGTAATACTTCATTGTGTTGCCATATAGTCTTAGGCAAGCAGAACAGCTAATGTAATGTAAAATATGCACGCTTATAATCCCTGGAAGATTTGGGGTTGTCTTCAGGAATGCCCAGTCACTAAATGTACTACTTGGATACAGAGGATATGATTTATTTTTAATGAAGCATGCAGGATGCAGCAGATTCTTTTCCCGATGGGGTAGGTGGGATATCTTTAATTGCTCATTAGTGCCACTGTAAGAAAGAAATATAGTGATCCATCTTATCTTGGCAGCATCTTTCTTAAAAATTCTGGACTAAATTCAATCTGTGTTTTTCAATTAACTATTTGCAATTTACAGCTAGAAGCCAAGCTTTTTTGTCCTTGTTATGACACTGGAGTGTATTGAGGTGAACTTGCCCAATATATGAGAGCTGCAGCTCCCATTTACCAGAATAATAGTGTTGATTGTACACCACCTCATCCCCCTGTGTTATACATAATCCACTGAAATATCGCTTTCCTTTATAAATAAAACCAAACACATCAACTTTCTTTTCCCCCAAACGCTAGATGATTGATGTAAGTGTATTGTGAAAAGGTCATAAACTGCAGAACATCAAAAAATGAAATTCCCTTTTACAATGGGAGGTTCACCAGCTAAACTAAGAATAACTTGTTTCCAGTGCCTGGATATTAGGATTGTTGCCTTTTCTTGCATTTTGTGAAAATTTCATTTGTTTGCATTAACAATTTTTCAGTACGAGGCTACATATTATATTTTACACACATTCACTGGACAAAAAAAATCTCCATTAGGGTCCCTATGTCCTCTTTACATCAGAAGTCAAGGCGTATATTGCCAGCACATCATAGGTCTTTGACATAACATTGGACATTATTTTGAAGATCCATGGTGTGCTGGCAATAAATTATTTCAGTTGTGCTGACAGATTTTTAGGTAGTAGTTGCTATAGCACGCATTTACTTCAGGCCATCTACCGGAATGTGTGCGGCAGGGATATTCTACATAGTCTTACATTAGGTTCTTGATCAGGATCCTCCCTTACATCAGGGTCCCCATGAGAATCCCCCCCTTACATCTGGATCCCCATTAGCATTATCCTAAGATCAGAAACAGAGACCATAGGCAACCTTAATTCTCAATCAATACACTTTGAGGGTATGCCACTAACCCTAACTTGGAGTCAGATAATAGTTTGTAGCAAGCCTGATGTGGCCCACAGCCCATAGTTTGGAGATCCCTGTTGTCCTAGCTAAATAATATATTCTACGCTTCTTCATATCTCTCAAATTTCCACTACAATGGAAGCAGATTTAGGTATCTTTGGCGTCAGGATAGTTAGTCTAGGATGCAAAGGACTCTAGCACACAAGAGTTGATGAAGATAAGGGGTTACGTTTTAGGAGTAACATTAGGGTTAGTAAAAGAGGCTTTTTGATTTAACAGAGCATGTTTTTGTTTTGTTTTTTGCATCAGGGGCTATGTGCTCTAAACTAAAGTACCATGGTACACTATGGTTTTATTTGCAGAATATTTTTTTATACTCAGCATTGATTAACTCTTTTTTTTCTTTTACGTTGTCTCTTATGTATTCTTCAACAGTTATACACGCTACACAGTTGACTACACAAAACTACACAACTACACAAAAGAGAATACTCTACAACAGTTTCTGTTAAAGGTTTTTTGGTGTCTCAAAGTAAAACTAAAGGCAGGAAATTCTTTTTTTTTTTAATTTTGGATACAGTAAGTAACTCCTGGGTCCCAGTGGGGAAATGTAACTTAGTTTCCTGTCTCATAGCCAAAACAGGAAGAAGAAGAAGAGAAAATCCCTCCAAAGTAAAGGAATCCCTTCTTGTGAATGAACATTTGGGATTTTCTTTCACTTTCACTATTAGTGATAACAGTCACCAGGAAAAATAGAGAGGTTGAATCTCCCTAACGGGGGTCACAGACAGCAATAACAGCCTAACCTGTGTTGTAATCCCTCTCCATTCTGCCTTTAGTTAAACTTTAACTAAATCATTTGTGATTAAATGTAAGAAAAATGTATACCAGTATATGTAAACTGCCAGTGGGGCTTGCAGGTTAGAATTTTATGTCATTTCCATACATCACAACTGTCCCTCATGTGGAAGGACTGTCATTGTTATGGAACCAAATCCCTCTGTCCCACTTTCCTTCCCAGTTGTCCGTCCTTTTGGACAGATCTCTACAATAAATTCAATTCTAATGTGACACTACATTAAACCTGTCACACAAACCCTTATATTTTAACATTATTAAAAAAAAGCCTGTATAAGGCCTCCTTCACACAGGACAAATACAACTGTGCCCCGTGCAGTGCTGTATTGTACCGGCATGGGGATGATCAGGTTTTGCGTGCAGCCCTGTGCTGGCAGTCCCATTCATGTCTATTGGAATACAGTGCATCTCCATGCTTGTAAAACATGACCCTGTACAGGAAACGTATCTAATCGCCCTGTGTGGAGAAGGCCTCGTGCACATGAGCAGAAAAAACGCTTTTAAGGGCATTTTTCTTATCTTTTTTTTATTCCTCCAAACCTGCATTTGGAGAGGAGCTTAACACCATAATTTACATAAATAAACACACGTGTATGCAAATAAATCCATTCCGGTGGCTAGAATAAATTAATATTCTGGCCAGTAGAATGAGTTTACACGGATACGCTTACAAATGCTATACGCCTGTAAACATGTGTAATTACTTGAAAAAGTTCATATTTAGGCTTGATTTTTCTGCCAGTTCCTGGCAGAAAGATTCAGGTTAGATAGGAATTTTTAAAAATACGCTCATAGACACGAAGCCTAAAAGAAACCGAATGATAAAAAAAAACCCTTGTGCTTAGCCAATCAATTTTGCTTATTAATTCCTCAGGGGCCACATGGGGTCATGGAAGGGGGTGCATCCTTTGCTTATACTCATTGTACTAAAGGGTGTTCCTCTTTTCCAACTCAGGAAGCTGGGAGGTATGTATTTCTATAACAATTCAATAAAATATTGAGATTGTCCTGTTGCTGTTACAAATAAAATCTATAAACAATTAGGAAATGTGTAATGCATTGGACAATACAGTACTTTGATAATCGTTGCAATTTAAGCATTGTACAGTACTTGGAAGCTCGGCTTGGCCCTCTGGCAACAGCTGGAGATTGTCTAAGCTCACCTTAGATGCTGATACAAGCTGTCTTGCAAAAAGATGTCCAGGAAATGTTTGAATGAATTCCCAGCATTATTTCCCCTGATAGCTGAGTTCCTGTTGTGTGCTCCAATAATAAAGAAGAAACTTCTACATTAGGGCTTCTAAGTAATCTCCTGGGACACCTGGAATCTTCTAATAAATGGAATTATCAGAGATGAAATGGGGCTCAAAAAGACAGCTTGTTAACATGTATTACATGATTACCAAAGAGGTTACATCAGAGGATGCTTTAAAAACACCTTGTTCTGTTCTGACCTTTTTTTAGGGTGTTTTCACAACTTTTCATGCTTCCATTCAAGTGGACAGCCTTGAAATATAGTGGTTACTAGCTATACCAGGACCTGGATGAATGAAAACCTTTGCACTTCCAGAGCAATATCTTTATTAGTAGAGAAGGATTTTGTGGACCAAGTACAGAACAGGCCGCTACTGTATGAAGACTCCACTGGTTAAACAGCTGGTTTTATTGAATGTGTTACTATGGGCCACCATATATTTCACAGATGAGAATTAATAGGCTTGAAACAGATGTATGCAGTGTGTGTGTGTGTGTATATATATATATAGTTTTACCATATCAGCAATATTTCAGTAGTTCTGGATGAAAAATTAGCTAGATGACATATACATTGTTTGCATGAGACACATAACCATAATGGTAATAATATACATTTTACTTTTGTTTGAAGCAATTGTATGTAACCAGTTCAGTCATTATAACCTCCATATGCAGCAAAATATTATGCATTTACTCTGATGATCATGGAATTGCTAGATATTTTGACAGGAAGGGGGTTGCTCGGCCCAGCCATTTGGGGCACGTGTCCTAGATCTCCTCCTCTGTGCCCTAGAAGGGCTTCCCCTCACTGGTAAGTGTATAGCAGGCAGGGAGAGCTTTTTAAGGATGCGGAGCAAGGGTGATAATTTCTTGAAGGGGTTTGCTTGGACAGAAAGGGGGGGGGGTAATTTTACTTCTGCCAGGAGTAAGTTTTGCTTGGGAGAGGATGATGGAGAGGGGAAATTTGTGATGGGGGGATTTTTGCTTGGAAGGGGGTGTTTTGCTGGGGGTTGAGATCTTTGCTTAAGAAGGGGTTAAGGGAGGAAAGAGATTTGTGCCAGGGGCGATTTTTGTTGATAGTTAAGTTTTCCTTATGGAGGAGATTTTTTCTGGGGGGGAGGATTTTTTCTGGGAAGGGATAGTGAGGCAGGGGGTACCTTTGCTTTAGATGAAGGGGGATATTTTCTCAGGGGGATATAGGGAGATTTTTGTTTGCTGAATTTTTGCTTGATGGGGAAGATTTTTGTTAGGGGAATTTGTACCTGTGGTGAGAGGAATTTTGCTTTGGGAGCAGAGAGAGAAAATGTTTTGCTTATGGGGTGGTTAATTTGGTACCATGACAGCAGCACGGCGTGTTGCATATGCCTTAGTGCTCCACTCAGTGCTGTGTTTAGTCCTCCTGACCACTTCACTCTGTGCTGCGGCCACAGCATTTATTGGTTGCACCAGTCAAGAGTATGCAATTTACAAAGATCAGCGGTCGACGACATGTAATACACAGTGTAAACTGTGCCGTATGTTACATATCTCTGACTGCTGTACTCTGTTTCTGTAATTACTAAACACCTAATAACTGCACTGCACTGAACGCTGGGTTTTGTGTTACATACTCCTAACCCATGAAGTCTGTGCATTAAATACCCCTGACCTCTGCACTCTGCATTACATTTTCCTGACTCCTACACGCCTGACTGCTGCACACTTTGCATTACTTACTTCTGAAACCTACATTGTTTATCTCACATACTCCTGATCCCTGCTTTCTGTATGGTACATACTCCTGACCCCTGCACTCTGTGCACTACATGCTCCCAACCTTCTAAGATGAGAAGGACAACTTTAAGGCAAAGAATGTTTAGGTAAGGTACACAGGTAAAGGTAAGTTACAAAGTTTTTTTTACCTCAATGCATTCTCTGAATTAGGTTAAAAATCTCCACACTTCTTGTCACTCATGCATCCCTAAACACCTGACTCCTCCACTGATCCAGAGCTGTCCCATCTGCAGCATCGCTTCTCTCTACTCTTAATCTCACAGATAACTCCGATTCAGTGGGAGCCATAGGCTCCTGCTGCTGTCAGTCAAATCCTGAGCAGGGGGCGTGGACACACGCAGCCAGGCTTGGGAGCGCGCCTTGACGGGTGCCCCCTCAGCTCCTGGCTTTCTGAGGGTGCACCCACAGGATAGGAGGAGCAGAGAACGCCGGCAGAGGTCTCCAGAAAAGTAGGTAAGTATTGCATCTTTTTTTATATTTGAATTTAATTTGCATTTACAATTAATTTAAGCACAACCATAATCTCTTAAAGCCACTTTTTTAATGCTATGTTTCCTTTAAGGTAGTATTTAAAAATAACCAGTGCGGTAACCTGAAGGATGTATGAAAATATGCGATATAAGACAATTTACTAATAAATTTACTGTATTTATACAGATCTCTAGATCTCTACTAGAGCTAAAAGAGGGTCAATTTGAGGGAAAAAGGCGGGTATAATATATATATATATATATATATATATATATATACAATATCTCACAAAATTGAGTACTCCCCTCACATTTTTGTAAATATTTTATTATATCTTTTCATGTAAAACACTGAAGAAATGACACTTTGCTACAATGTAAAGTAGTGAGTGTACAGCTTGTATAACAGTGTAAATTTGCTGTCCCCTCAAAATAACTCAATACACAGCCATTAATGTCTAAACCGCTGGCAACAAAAGTGAGTACACCCAAAGATGGCCTAAGCTATAAGAAGATTGCCAAGACTCTGAAACTGAGCTTCAGCACGGTGGTCAAGACCATACAGCGGTTTAACAGGAGAGGCTCCACTCAGAACAGGCCTCGCCATGCTCGATTAAAGAAGTTGAGTGCCGTGCTCAGCGTCATATCCAGAGGTTGTCTTTGGGAAATAGACGTATGAGTGCTGCCAGCATTGCTGCAGAGGTTGAAGGGGTGGGGGGTCAGCCTGTCAGTGCTCAGACCATACGCCGCACACTGCATCAAATTGGTCTGCATGGCTGTTGTCCCAGAAGGAAGCCTCTTCTAATGTCGATGCACAAGAAAGCCTGCAGACCATGTCCCAGATGGTGTCAAGCATGTGTGATGTGCTTGACACATGCAAGGGGTAAAAAGACAAGTGTGTCTTGCCTACAGTCAAGCATGGTGGTGGGAGTGTCATGGTCTAGTGCTGCATGAGTGCTGCCGGTACTGGGGAGCTACAGTTCATTGAGGTAACCATGAGTGCCAACATGTACTGTGAGATACTGAAGCAGAGCATGATCCTTTGGAGACTGGGCCACAGGGCAGTATTCCAACATAATAACAACCCCAAACACACCTCCAAGACAAGCACTGCCTTGCTAAAGAAGCTGAGTGTAAAGGTGATGGACCGGAAAAGCATGTCTCCAGACCTAAACCCTATTGAGCATTTGTGGGGCATCCTCAAATGGAAGGTGGAGGAGCTCAGGGTCTCTAATATCTACCAACTCGGTGATATCATCATGGAGGAGTGGAAGAGGACTCCAGTGGCGACCTGTGCAGCTCTGGTGAACTCCATTTCTAAGAGGGTTAAGGCAGTGCTGGAAAATAATGGTGGCCACACAAAATATTGACACTTTGGGCCCAATTTGGACATTTTCACTTAGGGGTGTACTCACTGTTGTTGCCAGCGGTTTTGACATTAATGGCTGTGTGTTGAGTTATTTTGAGGGGACAGCAAATTTACACTCTTATACAAGTTGTACACTCATTACTTTACATTGTAGCAAAGTGTAATTTCTTCAGTGTTGTCACATGAAAAGATATAACAAAATATTTACAAAAATGTGAGGGGTGTACTCACTTTTGTGAGATACTGTGTATATATATATATATATATATATATATACACACACATTAATATGCATGTGCCCAGAGGTTATTAAATATCTTCTGATAATTTCACTGGGTGAGCTTTTGATCATATGAAAATTTGTGAATGTGAATGTTCCAGCACTTTCTATTGATGCTGGTGGCTTGATGGATGTAGGATCAGTATCAGAGCCTCTCCTCCTCCCCTCAAGGAATATGGCCAAGCTGCCTGTCTGTAAACCTTCCTTAGCAGTTGGAAGCCTTAGCCGAAGTGATAAAAGTAATGTTGTAAGCCTGTGGCCTAACCATGCCTTGTGCATGAATCCTGGTTCAGGATAGAGCACACATCTGCACAACCTTCTGTGATGGAATTATGTTTGGCATACGTAGGGTTGTTTGCAAGTGGACAGTCTGGTGTTTTATTTCCCTGCCCACTGGTAAGAGGGGAATCTTTAGGCCCAGTTTAATTTGTACACTGGCTGTGATAAGCAAAGGTTATTTCCTTACAGTCCACAACTGGTTAGAAGTAACTTGGCCACTAGTGACTCTTCTCACCTAGTTCTGTGGCTGCACCAAGAACAAGTTAAAAGCCTGCAGATCATCTAGTACATATTAAAAAAAGTATACCCTTTATACTAAGACATACCCAAACACTTAACCAACCCCTACAACAATGCCTTAACTCTTAACTTTCTATAAATCACTTAACCCTCAACCTATGCATAAACCTGTAATCTATAGAGCTCACCCATTTCTGTTCAATGCACTATTCAGTAAATAAAATCAATTTTACTTACATAAGCATTTTCAGCAAAAATAAATGTAGCGTAGCAATATCCCCAGAGGATCCGCTTAATTGTTTTGTGATTTCTCTGCACACCTTAAGATGACACATCTCGCTCACCCAGCAATTACTTACACACCTTGAGATATAACAAATAATTTATTAGGCCAAGTATTGTCTAAAAGAATAGAAGATTAGCAAGTGCACGTATACAAGCAATCAATAGGACAATAATATTTGCTGTAATCTGAATATCAGTAGCTAACATTGAATTGATTTTACCTAGCAACAGTATATAAAGACAGTCCTATCCTGTTATAACAGTCCCAGTTTTATCCCACTGGCCAGTGATTGATGCAAATACATTGGGCGGCAAAGTTGGGGCTGTTGAAGAAAGTACAACAGTTCCCAGAGAGACAACTTGTGCAGACCCAGGGTGTCCTCTTCTGGGTCTCAAGAAACGTATTCTAGTTCAGTTCAAGGCCTCAGACAGGAAAATAGTTGTTTTGATTTCTCTCTTTTAGTCTTGCTTAGACAAACCCTTATTTCCTTTCTTACAAGCGGTGGAAATGATCTAGTACAGTCTGATCACCCGACCTCTCAGGGAGAAGGATCTCAGTCTCTGAGGCAAGGTCCTGCATGAGGAGCAGTCTCTTTGCTTCTCTCAGCTTGTGGGCAGCTATGGCAGGCTTCCATTCAGTTAGCAGCTCAGTCTTTTTCCGACACCCTGCTAACCTTTTTGCCTGTGAACCTCCTTTTCTCTCAGTAGTTTGCTAACACACTCTCCTTTCTTTGTTGCATCAGCCAATCACCGTCACCTTGGACTGATCCAGACCCAACCAAGATAGCTGCCTCCTGCACTGGGGACACTCCATAGATGAGCGTTGTAAAGTGGTCTCATTAAAGATGGCTGCTGCAATTCTGCATTAATGAATATTCATTTTACATCTGTCCACGCTGCAAAAGGAAAATACAACCCCAACAAATTAAGACATTCTGCAGCAGTTATCAGCCACAGTGTAGGTTAAATTTAATTTTAACATAGCTTATATAGTAAGTTGCCAAAATGAAAAATGTGATTTTGTTTAATATTATTTGTGTAATAATAAATCTGGAATTGGGGTCCTTTCAGACAAGTGTCCTCATTAGATCCATCTATCTGTTTCTCAGTCTATGGGCAGGCAGATGTAAACGGACGTGCAGCTATATCTGACCACCTCCAATTTTATCTAGGTCCGTAAAGAAAAACAAAAAAGGTTTATGTCCATTTCCTATTTTTCAGACCCAAATGTGACTGATCTGTTCATGGATCCCCTGCTAATCAGAATGGCAGTTTAGATGTGAATAGGACCAGAGTATCCCTTTTGTTTTTTACACTAAACTGCAGCACAATTTATTAACTGAGCATTTTATTATTGGATTTTTTTGCCATAGTATGCTTTGTGTATATGTATAATATCACCTTATCCTTAGCACAACACCTCCTTTATTTAACTTCATTAATGTATCTCTATTTCTATAGATAACCTATCACTGTTCTAAAATAAATCTAAAATAAACCATGCATGCATTGCATACTTTATAGACATACAGTGATACCTCGGTTCACAAACTTAATTTGTTCCACTACTCTGGTCATTAACCGAGGCAAATTTTCCCATAGGGTTCAATGTAAACCATGTTAATCCGTTCTGAACTTTATTTTTTTGTTTTGAACCTCAAAAATATGAAACAAAGTACAGTACAGTCTGCACTTTCTTTTCAACAACATGCTTGCTCTGAACAGTCTTGTCACCTGCATTACTGCTCCGCACTTTCTTCTTGCCACCATGCTTGTTCTGAATTTTCTGTGGAGCCATACTGGATGTACAGTACAGTATGTGATAAAAAGCACACAAAAAAAGCTTTACAGCAAGTGTGGACGGGGATGTACAGTACAGTATTGTACAGTATGTGCTAAAAAAGCACACCAAAAAGCTTCTCAATACTGTAAGTGTCTTCACAGTACACTTTCCGTGTGTCTCTGTGACTGCGATCACACCTACAGGAAGTCGCAGCGAGTGTCAGAGCAGGGAAGACGGCCGCGGCTCATGTTCGTGAACCAAATCGGAGTTCGTGTACCGAAGCAAATTTTTGTGAACTCTTCTATTTTGTGAACCGAGTTGTTTGTGAACAAAAGCGTTCGTGAACCGAGGTATCACTGTACATGCACATAGCATGGAAAGGATATATGCCAGACCTTATAATATATTAAGTACAACTGCTGATGTTTTTTTAATCATGGCTTTATTTTATGGGTATTATGAGATGCAGCGGGCACAAGTGGCCCTTGGCTGGGTTCAATGTAAAATGTGAATCTCAAACCAGGCTGAAAATCGAGCCCTGGTACTCCTGTTCTGCCATCACAACATCCCAGTGCAATCTATTGTACTCTCCATAAATAACTAAAACTCTGTAGACTTCCTGACTCAAGATTTGAATGTCACAAGCATTGATTCTGGAATAATAGGTATCCTCAAATTCCTTATGGCGCCTGTTTATTGTTGATTGTGTGAACGTAATATAGTTAACATAATGACAAATTTCCCTTTTAATTTTCATGTCTCTACTGTAAGGTCCTAAGCAACACAGCCCTACTGTATATCTCTATGCAGGCTTTTTGTAAATACGTTCTGTCAAGAAGGAAACCGTTTAGTTATCGTAAAATGTTTTCCAGCCAGTCTGTAGTCTATTTTTCTCTTTCTTTAATAGATGTCCTTGGATAATACATTTGTAAATATAGAAAGAGCTACTGCAGTCTTTGTTTGGACCAAGAGGATCATTAGTGTAAAAGAGGGTGTTGTGTTTTTACAGTTATACGACACTCATTCTTTACATGCTGCACGTCAGCGACATAGAATGAGCCTCAGTGAACAAGTCAGACATAGTGTGCCATAACACACCAGCCTTCTTACAGCAGTGAAGATGGCAGAGCCTTTGGAAGAACAAGGTCAGTGTTGTGGACAATTCCGATTTAGCAGAATTTGCTGCTTTTAATAACCCATGTGCAGGCAAATGTGAGCGTAGGCAAATTTTGAAAATAGCTTAGGGGATCATTGCGTTTATATCTTGCTGACATATACGTGTGTGTTGTAGATATTAACATTAGGGGAACATGTCAAAGCATATTGCAACAATTCAGTCTCTTGTAAGGTCATATAGGTTCATATGTGTTTTATAGTCATTTGAGCATATTCAGTAAACAAGTGTAAGCAGCTAAGGTTAAGGTGAAAAATAGCAATACCCTGACTCACCGACATTGTAAAAAAAGGTGAGAACATTTTTGTTCTGTTGAAGGACACTTCAGTAGTTGTGTTAATGTATGTATACCTTAGCACAGGGGTGCTCAACCTTTTAAAGAGTGAGGGCCACTTACGTGATTGGGTAACCAGTCATGGGCCACAATGAACCATGGGCTTTTACCACTCCCAAACTGCAAATATAAATGAGCCCTTACTGTCCAGTGCCCCCTATAAGGCTGCTTTCATACTAATGCACAACGTTTTACCCGCTCCGTGGGTGCAGCACAGTGCATCTGAGGCTTTCCTGTGGGTTATCTGCGCTTTGTCATAGGCTTATATATCTTGTGGGTGTGGTGCACGTTGTGAAAGCATACCAAACCCACAGGATATAATGGTAAGTCTATGGCTCAGTGCATCTAACCCGCAGGAAAGCCACAGGTGCAATGTGAAAGGAGCCTAAAAACCCTTTTTTATAAGTACTAATATTTCCCGTTGCAAAAGTGCAGTGTACTGTATATGATATTTAATACACTTACCTTTTCCTCTTCCAGCTTCTGCTGGCATCACTCTCCAGGCTGCTAGAAAGGTCCCAGGCAAAGAGCATTTGGTATCACTCCGCCTGGAACAGGAGCCGGTGCTACAAAGGAAACATCGGTTTATGCGGCTCCTGCTCCCTCCGTGGCTGCCTGCTTCCTCCACTGCCAGCACAGGCTCCATGCACTCTGATGCTCTGGGATGGCGGGTCGACACCCCTTTGATCGCAATCTGGGCTTGCTGACCTGCCATCCCAGAGCATGGGCATATGCTTCCCTAGTTTGAGGTTGAGGGCCACATCAGAGAGCTCCGATGACCACAGGTTGAGCACCCCTGCCTTGACACCTTAGGGGGTAGAGCATAACAATCTGTAACCTTCCTGTGTGGTGACTGACTACACTGTGACCACAGCTATTTTATTATCAATTTAATTTTTTTATTTGTTTATTTTTTTTTATTTGGTCGATTTCCTGTTAGTAATGGTTGTGTGGTTCGCGTGGTCAGTTTCCACAAATACAGTTTAGGAAATTACATAGCAACATTTACCATAAAGTTAACAAGCAGCTAATTTACCTTTCCATTGCATGAATGAGAATATACCTTTAAAGAGTATGTAAACCCCAACAATGAACTTGCCAAAAACACCTGTTGATCTTGCCAGAAGTGTTTTCAGCCCGTGCTGACTCTTATCAGTCAGTAAGTGTATATTGTTGCAAAGATTACAGGATCCCCCTAGGAGGAGTTCCCACTAGTCCTGTTCTGTTGCCTTGATACAGGCAACAAAAGGGTGAATAAGGCACATGAGCTGAATAATACATAGTATGATTACCTTTGAAAATATGTGCAGTAATCACAGAGATGATGTTGTGGTGTAATATATTATACAAGGTATTTAATGAGAACATTTACGCCTGGTTCACACTAGTGCACTTTCAGATGCAACTTGAATCGCACAAAATTGCATGCCAATGGAAATCCCATTAATTTCAATAGTACCTGTTCACATCAATGCAATGCAACTGCGATGCGACTTGGGGGAAGGTATCTGTGCTATTTTGATGCAATGCAGCACAATTTTGTGCCCCATAAACATCCATAAAGCCACACCAAAAACGCATGCACATGTGTTTTCTTGGTGCATTTGTGCCTGTGATTTGTGGTGGTTGTTAAGAAACCAGCATCCGCTGACTTCCTAACAACCAATGTCTCCTCTCTGCTGTAAGACCAAGGATGAGTCACTGGTTGTTAGGAACCCAGTACCTTAACAACCAGTGACTCATCTCTGCTGCCAGCCGGGGAAATCCCAGCTGACAGCAGAACAAATGAGTTGTCAGTGAAAAAAATGCATGGAGGTTCCTTCACAATCCATACCAGGCCCTTCAGGCCAAAAAAAAAATGTTGTGAGGCCCCCTTGAAATCCATATCAGACGCTAATCCGAGCATGCAGCCCGGAAGACCAGGAAAGGGGGGATGAGTGTGCATGCGGTGGTTGTGGGGGTATAGGGAGTGGCTTATTATAGTACCCCTACTCATTCACCAAAAAAGTGAAATGTAAACAAAGACACAAATTTTGACAGGTCCTTTATCCACTTCTTTTTGATGGCCGGGAAGTGGTTCTGTTATCCTCACTGGACATCATATGATATGAGTCAGGATAACAAGCCGGCACGCGCCCGCAGGGCGATCAGTTGTGTGGTGTGTCAGTCTGACACACCGCATCTCCGATCTTGGTAAAGAGCCTCTAACAGAGACTCTATACCACGTGATCAGCTGTGTCCAATCACGGTGTAAACAGGAAAGGCCTTGTATAGGCTTTTCCTCTACTCGCGCTGACAGGCACAAGTAGAGGAAAGACAATTGGCTGCTCTCCTTACAGGGGGGTATGCAGTGATTGATTATCAGTGCAGCCCCCCAAGGATGCCCACCCAGGACCATCAGGGATACCCACCCATGGCCACCAGGGATGCCCACCCATGGCAGCAAGGATGCCCACCCATGACCACCAGGTAAGCCCACTAGAGCCCACCAGGGGTGGCACTCTGTGCCCATCAGTGATCCCTGCCAGTGCCTCCTGATCAGTGTTGCCTAACAGTGCCAGCTATCAGTGCTGCCTAGTGCCACCTATCAGTGCCCACCAGTGCCACCTATCAGTGCCCATCAATGCCGCCTATGAGTGCCCCTCAGTGCTGCATATCAGTGCCACCTATCAGTGCCTGTCTGTACTGCTTATCAGTGCCACCTATTAGTGCCCATCAGTGCTGTATATAAGTGCCTCATCATCAGTACGCATCAGTGCTACCTCATCAGTACCGCTTCATCAGTTCCAATCAGTACTGCCTCATCCGTGCCCATTAGTGAATGAGAAAACTTACTTATTTACAAAGTTTTGTAACAGACAAAACTTTTTTATTATATGATAAAAATCTTGTTTGGATACAGTGTTGCATGACCGCGCAATTGTCATTCAAAATGCGACAGTGCTGAAAGCTGAAAATTGGTCTGGGCAGGAAGGGGGGGAAGTGCTTAGTATTGAAGTGGTTTTAAACCACTTGCCAACTAACCAACAGTACTTTTACTGCTAGCCGGCAGCTTGAGCTGGCTCAGCAATATACCAGTACGTCGCCCCGCTCATGCGCACTGGTATACTCCCTGGGGTGTGCAGTGGAGTGATGGATACAATGGATTGTGATGCTCAGTATCAGGCCACTGTGAGCAGCCCAGATAGCACGGGATTGCTGTGGGATCACACGACACCTAGTAAATAGTCATGAATTTAATCCATTCATGACATCATTGTTTACTACTGTGTGATATCTCTGATTGGTCACCAGTGATCACATGATACCTGGGCCAATCACAGTACCCTGTACAATGTGATAGCTGTGGTCAATCACATCATCACAATATTGAGTAATGAATGAAAGCCATTCACGATAGTTCAAAATATACAGTAAGTGATCATCGCTGTAACAAGCAATCACAGTGTAAAAAAATATCCCTAATCACCCTCCCAGAGTAGTAAAGTGTGATTATAATGAAATGTACTACTCTGATGAGAGCATGTAAAAAAAGAAAAAATATGATTACATTTTCTTTTCCATATTGTCACTAGTTGGTATCCCTGATATGATGATGCTGTACTGCACTGGTGACAGTATGTAAAAATAAAGAGAAACTCCCCCATATTTTATTTTCTTTGTTCTTTTTTTTCAAAAAAAAAATACAACTTAAAGTGGAGTTCCACCCAGAATTTTTTTTTACATCATTCAAGTCCTTTGCCTATATAGACTTACCTTTGAAGAAAAAAAATGTTATACTCACCCTAAGTCGCTTGTTGCTAGGTAGTCTCTGTGATCTGCCCCTTTTAGGTCTGAGGCTCTTCTCCTCACTTCCTGCTTCCCATGGCCTCCTGGGAGATGTGACTCATCATTTCCCAGGAGTCAGTGGGCTTCCTTGTACTGTAAAATCGTGTTATTTCCAGACAGGAAATGACGCAATTTAAGGCGGACCGAGATCGAGGAGTGCATGATGGTTTCCCACCATGCACTTATTTCAGGAAGAGATGCCAGGAGACAATGGATGGGCTTCAGATGTCCTCACCTAAAATGGAAAAGTCCAGCAGTGAGAGAAACGAAATTGTGAGTAAAAAATACATAGGCGTTTTGAAAGTAAGGAAACAAAAGGTTTCATCTATTTTGTAGTAAAAGTGTGGATGCCAAAAAAAAAAAAGAAGAATTTCTTGGTGGAACTCTGCTTTAAAGTGAAAGTAAACCTTCCTGTGTAATTTGTATCTATAGGTACTGTAATGGCTTACCTATAGGTACTGTAAATATCTTCTAAACGTTGCTGATAACAGTGGTCAACTCAAATGGAGTTTAGAGATCAGGATCAATGGTGCCCCCAGTGTTAAGAAATACAGGCAGGCATATATATATTATATACCTGTGCATATATACAACATATACTTCATTTATCTGAGATAAGTAAATTATATAGTTCTTTATTTTTAATAGAAAATAGCTGCCCAATTGAAACTTGTTACACATGTTAGAATCTGATTGAACAATATATGTAGAATCTCCTAAACATGTTTTTAGCATAATGTCTCACCCAAACAATTAAGTTAGTGTATAGTCAGCCAGACCCCCCAAACATCTTAAGATGGCCATACATGGCACAGTTTTTTTTTGTTTAGTCAGCCGGCCGACCAAAAAAAAAAACTGAGCCGATTTCCCCATCCACACATTCAAGGCAGATGGGGAAATCTCCTTTGCTGTGTCTTTGTATTTTGACAGAAGGACCCCCCCCCACTGTCAGAATAAACTGATCAGCACTGCAGTCCATTGGCTGCATGTGCTGATCAATGGCTGCTGATCCAGCAGGGCCGTTTAAAAGAAGCAGGTCTAACGACTGGCTCCTGTTGCACAGAGAGGGCTACACATGCATGATAGCTCCCAACTGCCCCTGATTTGAAGGGAATATTCCTATTTTGGAAGAAAGCACCTCTGTTCCTCTTTCCTCCTCATGTGTCCCTCATTTTGGTCTGATCTATATAATTGTATTTAAAATGCAATTTTTATCTTTCAAAAAGTGTTCCCCAGTGCTAAACTTTTCATCCAATCTCTAAATTGCTGCATTTGTAAATTGCAAAAGCCAGTATAAAGCAATAGTAGTGGTAAAACAAAGCATCTGGGGGTTTAACTCATTTTTTTTTGTATAATTTTCCTTTAAGGGGGCATGACAGGGGGTGTGTCCTATGCCTACATACTTTTGCTAAAAGGTGTCCCTCGTTCCCACCTAAAACAGTTGGGAGGTATGCACATGGATCGAAATTCCAGTACATGTATGGCCACCTCTAGTTGTTGGTAAACCAGATTGCACAATTAGATGGTGACATGTGTGGCCCGATTTAAACAGTGGGTGCAAGGCAGTATAGCTGCAATAAAACCTGGGCCAAGTGAATAGAGCAAAGAGTCTCTGTGTGGTCACAATTCAGTTGTTTTTTGGACTCGTGACAATGTACATTTTCACACAGCATTTTCCAATGCATTTGCTGGCAAGAAAGTGCAGTATTTCTAACAGTTTTATGTGCTGATGAGCTTTCTCTTTACAATTTAGTAGTATAGTGTACACGCTTGTAATGTTTCCAGATTAGCTAATTGAATTTTTTATTTGTCGAATAGCTCCAATAAATGTTGTCCAGAGAATGGAAAAAGAAAGCTGCAAAATGCATTTAAATCCAACTCTTCATATGGATGCTGTAAATTAATATTACAAAATAGACTTGAAAACTTAACCGGAAAGAAAAATATCATGACTGGTGTTCGATAATTGGAGTAGATGTACCCAGTGGATATAGCTAGTCTTCATTGGAGCCAATACAATGATGTCATCAGCAGTTTTGATGACCTTACTCTTTAAAGGGAGAAGGAGATCCAGAATTTTATTTTGCATTGCTTTCTCTAGTCTGAAGGGTCACTTCAAGACTTAAGCCTCATACACACGGGTCGACGATCGTACGACCGAACGGCTCAAATCGTATGTTGGCTGTTGTATCTCGCGTACTGACATGCACTCGTATGGCCAAGCCGAACGTAGTGACGTGTTATGAACGTATAAAGAGGAAGTTCAGGAGCATGTAATTAGCATCCGGCCATTCCTGACTTCTGAGCATGCGCGTTTTGGACAATACAACTTGTTGGACCAACTTCTCTGTACACACGATACAACGGTCGTACGACCGCTTGTTGGTACTACCAAGTTTTCTAATCTGCTCATACAACTTCTGTTGTACGACCGTCGTACGTCGGCTGTTCTAATCTCGTGTGCTAACGGTCGATTTAGCATACAAAGGTCGTTCGTACGATCTGTTGTATATGATCGCCGACCCGTGTGTACGAGGCATTATTGTTATATTGGCATGCCGCCTAAAGATCTAGATAGCTGTAGATCACATAGTCTGCCAGTCGTACATTGTTGTGGTGTTACAGCTTGTTAGAGAGTTTGTTCATATGCATGCTGTTTACTATGTGTTCAGTGGTTAAGTTTTTAGTAAAGGCGTTATCCTAAAGCTGCAGATCTATTACCACTGCACTGGCTAATCCATGCCTATAAAGAACCCGACAAGCCTGAAATGGGGCACAACACACAAACTTTGGCTGTCATACAGTTCAGGCATCAACATTTTGTATTTTGCATTCTGCTTTTCTACACTATGACCCATAACAAGTTACATACACTACTAGCTAGAATGTTCTTACTGTAGTGATGGAATTGACTATCAGGAAAATGGTCTGCAAAGAAAATTGGTCATCTACAGATCAAGTGTAACCTTCCTGTCTCGGTGTGAATGACTATAGCAATCTAATGTATATTAGGCTATGCAAAGAAAACTAATGAACTTTATTCCAGATTATGTACAATACAGCCCATTCATCATTTGTAATGAATGGGTTTGTATGTACACAACCACTCCGGCATTAATCTAGGCAAAGTCAATAGAGTTCACTTCGATGCTGAGTCACAGTAAACCCCTGACAGCGCAGTATCGTGGATTTTTAGCAGATATACTGTATATTGGCCTTGTATACAATAAAATATAATATAACCACAAATAAAGGGAAGACATGAGGAAAACAGCCAAAAATATATTATATATTTTTCTAATTTTTGGGGTGTTTAATGTTATTTTTTTAAACACATCATATATGATTCATAAAAAATAGATATATCACAAATATAAATACACCCAAAAAGCCCCAAATATTTGAACACTATTGTACACTACAGTAAAATGCACAAAAAAATTCTACACTTTTAAAGGTTATATGTTTACCTTTTTCTTACATATTGTCTAAAACGCAAGAATACCCACTGATGGATTTCCATTTATCTGACACTAGCTTGTCTAGTAGCTCCACAAAAAAGGTCAAAAGTGACCATCAAAAGTGGTCCTATATTTTTTGTTTTTTTAAAATGTAAAAACTTTGGTTCAAATAAAATTTTGGTGAAATTACCACGAAAAAAACAAGAAAATGTCCAAATTGGGCCCAAAGTGTCAATATTTTGTGTGGCCACCATAATTTTCCAGCACTGCCTTAACCCTCTTGGACATGGAGTTCACCAGAGCTTCACAGGTTGCCACTGGAGTCCTCTTCCACTCCTCCATGACAACTGCTCGGAGCTGACGGATGTTAGAGACCTTGCGCTCTTCCACCTTCCATTTGAGGATGCCCCACAGATGCTCAATAGGGTTTAGGTCTGGAGACATGCTTGGTCAATCCATCACCCTTAACCTCAGCTTCTTTAGCATGTGTTAGATGTGTTTGGGATCGTTATCATGTTGGAATACTGCCCTGCAGGCCCAGTCTCCGAAGGGAGGGGATCATGCTCTGCTTCAGTATGACACAGTACATGTTGGCATTCATGGTTCCCTCAATGAACTGTAGCTCCACAGTGCCGGCACTCATGCAGCCCCAGACCATGACACTACCATGCTTGACTGTAGGCAAGGCACACTTGTCTTTGTACTACTCACCTGGTTGTTGCCAGACATGCTTGACACCATCTGAGCCAAATAAGTTTATCTTGGTTTAATCAGACCATAGGACATGGTTCCAGTAATCCATGTCCTTAGTCTGCTTGTCTTCAGCAAACTGTTTGCGGGCTTTCTTGTGCATCATCTTTAGAAGAGGCTTCCTTCTGGGACGACAGCCATGCAGACCAATTTGATGCAGTGTGTGGAGTATGGTCTGAGAACTGACAGGCTGACCCCCCCTCCCCTTCAACCTCTGCAGCAATGCTGGCAGCACTCATACATCTATTTCCCAAAGACAACCTCTGGATATGACGCTGAGCATGTGCACTCAACTTCTTTGGTCGACCATGGCGAGGTCTGTTCCTAGTGGAACCTGTCCTGTTAAACCATTGTATGGTAATGACTACCATGCTGCAGCTCAGTTTCAGGGTCTTGGTAATCTTCTTATAGCCTAGACCATCTTTATGTAGAGCAACAATTCTTTTTTTCAGATCCTCAGAGAGTTCTCTGCCATGAGGTGCCATGTTGAACGTCCAGTGACCAGTATGAGAGAGTGAGAGGGATAACACCAAATTTAACATACTTACTCCCCATTCACACCTAAGACCTTGTAACACAAAGGAGTCACATGACACCGAGAGGGAAAATGGCTAATTGGGCCCAATTTGGACATTTTCACTTAGGGGTGTACTCACTTTTGTTGCCAGCGGTTTAGACATTAATGGCTGTGTGTTGAGTTATTTTGAGGGAACAGCAAATTTACACTGTTATACCTGCTGTACACTCACTACTTTACATTGTAGCAAAGTGTCATTTCTTCAGTGCTGTCACATGTAAAGTTAGAATAAAATATTTACACAAATGTGAGGGGTGTACTCACTTTTGTGGGATACTGTATATACAGCTGTATTGGTTGAAACAAAAACATGTTAAACACTTAAGCCTCGTACACACAGTTCGACGATCGCATACAACAGGTCGTACTCACGACCGTTGTATGCAATATCGATCGTTCGTATGTGCGATTTGAACAGTCAAACATACGACGGTCGTACAAGGGAGTTGTATGAGCAGACTAGAAAACTTGGTCGTACCAACAAGCTCTCATACGACCGTTGTATCGTGTGTACAGAGCAGTTGGTACAACAAGTTGTATTGTGCAAAACACACATGCCCAAAGTCAGGAATGGCTGGATGCTAATTACAATCACCTGAACGTTCTTTCCCCGGCCGTACGATCGTGTAGTGCAGTCAGTATGCTGCATACAACAGCCAACATACAATTCGACGCGATCGTACGTGCGATCGTCGAACTGTGTGTATGGGGCATTAGATTCCCCTTACAGTTGGTATGTGCTTGGTGTGGTTACAAGGCATCTTTATGTTGGAATGTTTTCAGCCCTTGCAAATGTAACACATTCAAGTAGATGTTATCAACTAACAAACCCTCCAGATAATCACAATGCCAATAACTATAAAGGTGATTATCCACAGTGGAATTGATGTGACACCTTTGTCAAGTGGGGCAGAAAGTGTCTTTAGCCATGTATTTCTTCTATTCCAATCATTTTGATTGTTGTTCTAAGTAACAGTGATATACGAGTAATAAACAGACTGTGAATGCTTCCATATGGTTCATGTCATAATCATTCAGTTCACAATATTTGACTTTATTTAATAACATGTACAAGTAGTATATATAATATACAGCTGTTTTTATCGGCTTTTCCTTGCCTTAGGCACCATTCACACAGGGGCGACTGTCGCTCTGACTTGGGTAGCCTCAAGTCGCCCCAGGTCGCTTGACATCTGAAATCCCATTGAAATGAATGGGAGCCGTCTTAATGTACACTACTGAAGTCGGAACGACTTCAGAAAAGGTTCCTGTACTACTTCTAGGCGACTTCTATCCGACTTGTGCCCATAGAATTGAATAGAAGTCGCCTCCAAGTCGGATCCCCCATCTAAATAAAAGTGACTTTGTAGTGAAAAGAATAGAATTTATTTTTAGGCAACCCCCTCCCTCCCTTTTCTGATTGGTCAAGGCAAAGCCGCCTGGAAAAAGTCGTGTTGTAAAGTCGCCTCAAGTCCCTGGAAGTCGCGCTGGAAGTCGCGCTGAAAGTCGCGCTGAAAGTCGCGCTGAAATTGCCTAGCAAAGTCGCGTCGAAGTCGGGTCGCCCCTGTGTGAATGCAGCCTGAGAGCAATGATTAAGCATCAAAATTCAGAAAACATGTGCCTCACTTTACACAAACCAAGTATTCACAGTTGAATACAATAATAGAAAAGGCGAAAGCGAGACAGGGGAGAGGGAAAAAAGGAAGAATAAAAAAAATGAAGAAAAAAGTAATGAGATAAGAGCCGTTTATTTCTTCTACACCACGCTTGACAAAAAGGAGTGGTGGGAAAGTATAACAATATCAATGTATAGAGGCTTGAGCAGTGCAGTTAGTGAACCTGCTCCTTTTCCCTGCCTAGGTATAGCACTGCTTCATGTGAACATACAAAACTTCCCAGCTCAACTTACCAGCCAGCCTGCAACAAACCCAATTGTCCTGTCTAATAGCTCATGTTAAAAAACAAGGGTTTAATTTGCACAGATTTGCAAATACATGCGTAAGCTGCAGAAGCCACAACAAGGCAGCCCAGTATAATCTGAAGTCCTAACGCTATACATTTTGAAAGTCTCCATAGTAGGTGCACATATATAATAATAGATAGATTGAGGGCAGGTATGCTTGGAGGGTGCCCACTCCTCCTTAAAGGCACAGGGGCTAACTGGACACCCAGCAAATAGCACAATGGCAGCATTGTCCAGTGCCCCCCCCCCTCACCAAGTAACCAACAGTACAGACAAACAGCAACTGCCCCAACTTATAACTGGGCTTAACAGCATGGAGCGCATGGAAGGGCGACGCATGTCAAACAACAACAAAGAAAAATTCCCAGCTCAACTTGCCAGTCTGCAACAAACCAAATTGTCCTGTTTAACGGTTCACGTTAACATGAATATAGGCAAACTGATACTAAAAAGATTAATTCCGGTTAGGAATTTGTTGGGACCAGGTCTTCTCATGACACTGACTCCCAGTGACATGGAAAGAAGAAGACATTGGCATAGAATAACAAGGTGGAGACAAATCCCTTTTCTGAATGTTCTATAGGGGGATAATCCATACAATATCTAAAAAGAAGAGGGTCAGCAGGGAAAATAATGCCAAAATCAGTGACCCGATTTTTGACACCCTAGGCAAAACCTCATTTTGCCGCCCCCCCCCCCTTGGCTCCACCCCTGACCCCACCCCCTTTCCCCTGCCCAGCCTGATCAGCGCCAATGAATTGCAGCCTGATCAGCGCCAATCAAATGCAGCCTCACCAGCGCCCATCAAATACAGCTTCACTAGCGCCAATAATACAGCCTCACCTGTGCCCATCAAATACAGCTTCACCTGTGCCCATCAAATACAGCTTCACCTGTGCCCATCAAATACAGCTTCACCTGTGCCCATCAAATACAGCTTTACCTGTGCCCATCAAATACAGCCTCACGGAGGGTGGGGGCGGAGGGGGGGGTATTTGGCAGATCAGTCACTATTTCTATATACATTTGCAAATGGCATGTGATAATACAATCCCATTATCTCAGTCAGACAGTGTCAGTTTTTACATGAATCAATGCAGAGCAGTCAGTGACAGATCAACAGTGGTCAGGCGCCCCTAGGCGGCAGTGCGCCCTAGGCGACCGCCTACTCCGCCTAGTGGTACAGCCGGCCCTGGCTACCACTCTAGTGCAGAAGGGTCTGACTAGTGCTGTATTCTTTATAATGTATATTTGTAAAATAAGTAGGAAAGTAAATCCTGGGAGCAGTGACAGGTACTGAAGTTTGAAAGATATTTACCACTAGCTATATATAATAAAAGGGAAGCAGTTTGCAGGTCTGCTTTAGACTCAGAGAGGGGAATTTACCAAGACTGGAGCAGACAGGATCAGGAGCAGCTATCCATGGCAACCAATCAGCTTCTAGCTTTCATTTTCTAAGCTTAACTGAACAGGTTGAAGATAGAAGCTGATTGCTTATTATGCACAGCTTCTCTAGATTCTATCTGCTCCAATTTTATTAAATCCACAGGAGAGACTATTGCAAAGTGGTATGTGCAAAAACAATTTATATTCCAAAGAGTGCACCCAAAAAACACTGAGGGCTAGTAGAGATGAACATATGATCATAGATCCAATTTGCAATAGTTCTGGTACTCCATGTTATCCATTTCCCAGGGAAATTAGTTTGGCACACCAAGCATACTGTCTCCAATCCCTGTAGGAATATTTCTACTGAGGATGTGCCCCCCCCTGAGAAATGCCTGTTGGCAGGGCATCGCTGTTTCAATACAAAGGCGGGGTGAATTGGTCCCACCACACTCTTGCAAATCATTGTGAAAGGCAGAAAAGAGTTAAGAGAACAGTGGGATTGATTTACTAAAACTGGAGTGTGCAAAATCAGGTGCAGCTCTGCATAGAAATCAATCAGCTTCCAGGTTTTTTTTGTCAAAGCTTAAATGAACAAGCTGAAGTTAGAAGCTGATTGGCTACCATGCACGGCTGCACCAGAGTTTGCATGCTCCAGGTTTAGTAAATCAACCCCACTGTTTTTCATCTTGGAATACAAATCCAGTGCTGAAGGGCATATAGGGTGTAGCTTAGTGTCTTGTTAGTGGTAGACAAAACTCATCAAAGGCTTATATGGCAGAGATGCCTGTGTTGGTAGAGTGGCAATCATAGAGGGGTTGCAGTCGTCGTGGTTAGTGAGTAAACCTTTATTACACCAAAAGACACATTGGCATTTGGACTTTGATAAATCATTATATAACAGGCACTTTCCCAGGGCTATATCCAAAACAGAAAAATGACAGAGAGACCTACAGATAACGTTCCAAACTGGGATTAATTACCTGTTTTGCTGGAAAATATATATGAAGTAGCATGGCAGGTTGACCTTAGCATCCACATACTGCACATATGCGCTGCTGTGTTGTTCTGGGGGCGTCATTAGTAAGACCTCATCTGGAATATGCAGTTCAGTTTTGGGCAGCAGATCTCAAAAAGGATATTGGGGAACTGGAGAAAGTGCAGAGAAGGGCAACCAAACTAATAAGAGGCATGGAGGAGCTCAGCTATGAGGATGATTAGAGGAATTGAATGTATTCTCTCTTGAGAAGAGGAGATTAAGGGGGAATATGACCAACATATACAAATACATACGTCGTCCATATAGAGTGAACTTGGTGTTGAGTTATCAACTTTAAAGTCATCACAGAGGACAATGAGGCAATCCTTATGTCTGGAGTAAAGGAGATTTAATCTCCAAATACAGAAAGGCTTCTTCACAGTAAGAGCTGTTAAATGTGGAATAGAGCTGGGTCTGTACAGCTCAATAGATTGCTTTAAAAAATAACTGGGTTCTTTCCAAAATGTACATAATATAACTGGATAGTAACAATTACAGGTAAAGTTGATCCAGGGAACCTCTGATTGCCTGCTGTAGCAAATTGGTTCATGCTTTGGTGGAGTTTTTTGCCTTCCTCTGGGTCAACCGTGGGTATGGGATTGTAAAAAAAATTATATATATATATATATATATATATATATATATATATTTCCCCCCCCCCCCTTTTTATTGGTAGAACTAGGTGGACTTGTGTCTTTTTCAACCAGACTAACTATGTAACTGTGAAGTGTCACCGACAGCTCATGATCTGTTGCCAACAATCAGGAACGGTAGGACTGGCTCCCAATGACATCATCACTGTGCAGTCAATCATAGTGCTGCATGACCTGGAGCCCCTCCTACCATCGCTAGTGTTCACAGATCCCTTAAAAGAGCTGGGGGGTAAAAGGGATAAGGCTGAACTCCAGGTAAACAATTGCCTTGCATTGAAGGTTCCCTTGCAGAGCAAGAGTTAGAGACCTGTTTTTGTCTAGGAGAACAGCCCGCCTGATGCACCAAATTGTGGGTGGGCCCTTGGCGACTTCACTTGCATGCAGGTCTGTTGGTCCTGCATTGTACATGATGACATTAGAGTGTGACCAACGGACGAACCAGCTTTGGGGAACCAGTTGTAATCAGACTGCATTTAAAGGTACCTTAGGGTGATTTTAAAATTTCCCTGTAGTTCAACTTTAAACATATTTATCCATTAATATTATTAAAACACACTTTTGCATAAATTGTTGTATAAAAGCCATGCAATGTGTATATATTATATATAGCGACCCTTAAAGAAGAATTTGGCTGGCTGCCAATTCAGCAAACAACACATTCCTGACTCCTGGCTGCAAATCTTTTACATATTTTCCAGTCAGGAAGCTGCATACAGACACTTAGGACAAAGGACAACAACTGGCGCAGAGCCCGAAGTCTACTCATTACTAAGCTGGAATCACAGGAAGTTCAGCTCGGCTTACAGCACAGGGCAGCTAAAACCCTAATGTATTGCTAACCTTCGCATTGCAGGATGGTTCTGCATTCACATCACATTCACCTATTTCATCATCTTTCTAACATTACCAGTTGTGTATTTTTTAGTTGAACCCTTTCAGTCACAGTACAAATAAAGAGAATACATTATTGATATGTCACAATACTCAGCTACATTGTCATAAAAAAAAAAAAAAAATGTAAGTTTTATCATTAACCTCCCTGGCGGTATGATTATTTCAGATTTTTGGTGCTGAAAGCGGTAACATTATTTTGCATGGAAATTTGGCGTTTTATATTGTAGGCCTGTAATTCTTAGGAATAACTCACTTAAATCTGTCCAAACAACAGTCTAGTAGACATCCCGGGTATGATAAAGTTTGAAACATGAAATCATAAATTATAATATAATAAATAACTAAAAATAATTATCAAAAATAATAACATAATAGTAATAAAATGTATTCAATAATGTAATCAAACCAAAATACTGAAATTTGCTCATTTGAAGAATTGTCGCTGTCGTCACTTTCAGTGTCTGATGATAGCGACGCTCGCAGGGAATGGAGCCCGGCACACAGAGGCATCAGGCGGAGGACACAGCCCGCAGACACGGCGGGGGACATCACTGGATCCAGGGGACAAGGTGAGTAGCACTCCCTGGATCCAGCAATACAATCCTGAGTGTGGCTCGGGGTTACCGCTAATGGTACTGAAATTCCACCCCGAGCCACACTCGGGATTACCGCCAGGGAGGTTAAAAGCCATCCCCGAGTTACAGTTTAGTAACACCGCCTGGGATGAGATGATCTCATCACTCTGCTGCAAGCAGCTGTAAGCACTTCATCAGTCTCGTCTCCTTCCTTAATCAGACTGCAACAGTGTTATTTTTTTTCAAGTCACAAATGAGAGGCTGCAACAGAGAATGATTTGTGTCAAATTTTTGTGGAAACTGCCAAGAACTGCACAAGCACCAGAATTTACATGCATGTGTTATCTCTGAGCCAGCATCTCAGGCCAGGGAGTAGATACTGATGCTGAATAATGCCTAAACAAAGATGGCACCATCCTTCAGGAGAGTGGACAGGTTAAAGGGGTGGTAAACCCTCAAGGTTTTTCACCGTAATGCATTCTATGCATTAAGGTAAAATACCCCCTGTACTGCAGTAGCCCCCTTTTATTTACCTGAACACAAGCACATCAGCTCCAGCCGCTGTCTCGGGTCCTCATTAGATAGATTCAAAGCAGCAGGAGTCATTGGCTCCCGCTGCTGTCAATCAAATCCAGTGACATGGAAGCTGGGGGGAGGGGGGGGGGCTGAGTCCTGCTGTCTGTGTCAAAGGACACAACAGCAGGACTCAGGAGCATGAAAAGCGCTTCTCTGTGTGGGCATTCAAGAAGAGGAGGAGCGCTTCTCTGTGTGGGCACTCAATAAGAGGAGGAGCGCCGCTGGGGGACCCCAGAAAAGGAGTATCAGGGCCACTCTGTGCAAAACCCTTGCACAGAGAAGGTAAGTATAACATGTTTGTTATTTAAAAATTGTCAAGGGGAGTCCTGCGATCTCAGTGAGAATATCTGTAAGCGTACACTGGCTCATCATTTAGCCTGCATGCACCTAATAAATATATATAGAAGGCTAGGTTTATTTAACTTCTTGCAGACTGTGTAACACATATATCTGGTAGCATAAAAGGAAATCTTTTAAATCTCCAGCTGCCACACGTATGCATCCATAGCTGCGTGAGGTTAGGTGCTGAACTGCACTGCACGCTTCTAGCACTCTGACCAAGCTGTCACCAAGAGTTCACTCAAGGCTTCTGATTGGGAGACAGCTGGATGGGTTTCTGATCATGTGCCCACTGAGCCAGAGGGGTAACTAGAACCTTCAGGGCCCTGGTGCAAGAAATCATGAAGGGGAGCCCTTGCCAGGGCCCTTCCCTCTTCCCACTGATCCTGGGGCCTTTTACTCCCATTTACAGTCCCACCGAATGAACAAATAGTTGTGTACTGAGCCTCCCATTCATTCAGAAATGGAAGTATAGTAAAAACAGTTTACTATGCTTCAGGTAGGAATGAAGCAATTGGTACCAATCACTGACTCTGTCCATTCAGGAAAGGAAGGAGCCGGTAAATGACAAATTACCCGTTCCCATCTCTCCATCATGACACATCTTCTACAGCAGCTGGCAGGAGAGAGGAAGGGGGAAGACAGCAGCTCTGTGGGGGGGGGGGGGGGACCAGGGAAGCACACAGGGACCCTGGGAACAGCAGAAGACAAGTAAAAAAACGTGAAAAAGTAAAAACCCCTGTAATTACGCCCCTGGTGAGAGCCAATCACAGTGGTCAAATAACACTGAAGCCGTACCGCCTCTCAGCAACCCCTTAGCGGGCTTTAATGTCTGGGAGGCAGTGTGCTGTTAAGAGGTTAAGTACATTTGTAGTATTTTATGTATCAACAAAAGAATTGAGCCATTTCACAAGGCCAGTGCATTATGTTAAAGCTAAACTCCAAACAAATAGCTAAATACATGTTGAAATAAATATACACTGTAAACAGAGCTAGCTGCCAGCAGATTTGTAATTTGGTTCAGCCAATGTGATCCAAACAATCCTACCATGCTGTCTAGCCAGATGGTGAATCTCTCTGCAGGCTACAATCCACTAAACATTACAGCCTGATCTAGGATACACAACACAGGGCATTACAGGAGAGGTATATGAAGACAGAATTGGGTAGTTCTGCTAGCTGTATATAAAAATACATTTCCTGATGTGTGTGTGCAGGGCCGCTGATGGGGGGGGGGCCACCAGTCCTCCTGAAGGGGGCCCAGGCACACAGGGGGATGGGGTGCGGTTGGATGGAGGTGCAATTACAGAAGGATGCCCTGTGTGGCTCTCTGCACAGCTGAAAGATGGTTTCTCCCCCTCCTGCCGGCTTTCAGCTGCTGCAGGGAGAGACGCAGACAAAGGACATCGTTCCTGTAATTGCTTCCCCGCATTGATCCCCCTCCCTGTTCTGCCTGCTTCTGACCTCCCCTCTGTGCCCCCCTGGCATAATTCGCACAGGTTCTCTGTTATATGTGTGTGTGCGCTAATTAAGATTTTAGTGAAAATATTATTTTTAATATATTTGGGGGGGCCTGCCAGGTAGGCTGTACAGGGCCCCGTGATTTCTAACAGCAGCCCTGTGTGTGTGTATATATATATATATATATATATATATATATGTGTATATATATATATACATATATTTATATGTATGTGTGTCTGTGTATGTAAATGCTGTATGTATGTATGTATTTATATATATATATATATATATATATATATATATGGATTAAACTTGTCATTGCCGGACACTGCTTGCCATGTTGTACCTCAAAACCAATTTTTGCAATTTTTCATATGCATATGGTTGTGAAAAATGCCCCAACCACTTATTTTGTAAAAAGCCTATAGGATTAAAATTTAGTATTTCCATCATGGTTATGCAAATGTTTATCAACCTGTTTATTTGAGAAAAAAATGCATTAAAATGATTTTTAGTGAACACAAACTCAACACATCTAAATGTGAAAGATAAGTCTGTATTGAGTTGTCCCTGAATGCCTGGCACTGCACGGACACAGGACTGAGCACTTCCTGGTTCATCAAGGGCCAAAAGGAGACAGATAATGTTCATCAATGTTCCTGCTCAACATCCTTCAAAAGTTCAAATGTTTGCACTGAGACTTTCTCTTTGCAGAAGAAATTGATTGGCTGTTTATCTGCCCACCTCACTACTATGGATAGAGGAGAAACCAATTCATAAAACTATGGCAGCCATTATCTTTTTTTTTTTTTTTTTTTTAAATGCCTTTGATTGTCTTGGCATACTGCATATATTATTGGCCACCTAAGAGATGCTACAGTCAAGATGTATGTAATATGTCTTTGACAAACCAATGTTTAAATGCTGCTTTGTTTTATTTGCTGGAGTTGAACTTTAAATAGTTGTATTTGTGGAACATAAAACAGTCGCTAAAAGGGTGACAAATCAAAGGCAGTATTTTTCTTGCAATGAATTAGGAGGTTTCAATAGTACTGCTGTATGAGTTTGCCGCCATCTAGTGTCCAGAATACAAATTGATAGAAATATGCTGATCAAAGAGAAAGTTCTGATCTCTATAATATACAGTACATGTTGTTTGCAAACCTGTCTCAACAAATGTGTTGTAGTTTTATCCTTTGGGCTTATTTATAAGCAGTGAATGTGACATATGTTATATATTAGTGGCACATTCACTGGTGAATCATTCTCTCTGTTAAAAAAAAAATCAACAGAAAGATTTTTTTTCATTCAAGCAGCCTTCACTTACAGTTACCAATATATGTTCTTCGGTGTAAAATGGTGACAATTTTACAGTCCACTGCACATTCACTAAACATTTTATTTGGTACAGTTATATTTCGCTAGTAGTATCTGCTTTTTATAGGAAAAGCATTGTTTTTTTGTATATATTTTCATCAATTTACTGTTATTATAATAATATCCCCTTGAGCCAGAAAGTGGAGCTTTAGGCTTCTTTTTACTGCTGTATTTATACATCTTCATTCACAATTCCATGTGTTTTATGTGTATAATTAATGTGTAGTAACACTCAATCTTCATGCACTGACATTGCTACAGAAGTAAATGACTCTTCTCAGTGACTCGTCCTTTATTGTTTGGCTCAGTCTGAGGTTTCAGTGAGAGCCAGCCTGCCTGAAATTGGATGATGTCTATTAAGTCTAATGCATAGTGCTGTGGGAATTTTCATGTTTATCTGTAAATCAATGGTTTTAAACAATATAGTTAAAACACAGTAATGGCTAAATTGTTTAAAGAGTAACTCCACTTTTGTTGAGAAAAAAACATTCCCCTCTGGGTGATCAATATACATTGCAGGGATTCTAACAAACTTTGTTGCATATTCCTACCTTTTTTTAGTCTGAAGAAAAAGCTGTTTGTTTGTCTGTGTCCTTGTGCAGAGTGAGCCTGTATAGGATTGGTTTCATAATTATCAATCAGCTGCTGCACCTGCAGGGCTCTAATGAGGAAAGTGGCAGGGTCTTGCATTCCTTTAAACGTGATTTCCCTTTGGGAGTATCTCACCAAAAAGCACATTTTGTTGCAGGGAATTCCAAAAACCTGACTTGTATCTTGGTGTAGACTTCTGGGAAAACCTGTGAGCCAATCACACAAGCAGGAAATTACTTTTTCCGGGGACATTATGTACACCATCTGTGTACAGAATACCACCAGGTAGCCATATTGCATTGCAATTTACAGAAACTTACAGAGCTGCAGATTCATAAGGAAAGGTCATTTTTAATAAAATTCAATAACAATATGACTTGTGTTTCAATTGTATATGCTATATTATTTTTTTTTATTTACTTTTTTTTTTCCACGAGTTGACCCTTGCACACAAGCATCATAATTTACTGATGTTTACTTAGGAACTTATGATACCCGTGTGCAAGGGGCCAAAAAGAAAAAAGTGATTTCACATGGTGAAGTGTTCCTGAAAATAATGAGAGCAAAGCAGGATCACATTTGCACATGGCGTATAGCCACGTCATATATGGACAATGAATTAATGTGTTGGATCTATATGTGTGTTTTTTTACTTTGGGTGCAGCGCAGGATTTGTTATTTTATATCTTTTTAAGCCCGGGTTAACAATACTGCGATCTCAGAGATCACATGTGATTTGCACTCGCACCGCAGGTGCCAACCACATGTGATCTCTGAGCAATGCGAGTTCAGCCCTATAGTTGTAGGGCTGAACTCGCATTAGATTAGCACCAAAAAAGGTGCAGGAGCCTTTTTTCTCCCGCACTGGAATCGGATCGCACGGGTGTTATCAGATATGCAATCTGAAGCCTGTGCAAGTTCACAGTTCACACTGCAATCTGTGAACTGATCTGGGGGTGTCATTAACTTTTTAATGACCCCCGCAGTGGTTAAGTACAGTAAAACATTTGTTCCCGAAACATGCTTGTAATCCAAAGCACTTGTATATCAAAGCAAGTTTCCCCATAGGAAATAATGGATACTCAGATGATTCATTCCACAACCCTTTATTCATAGGCCTTTCAGTTTATAGTCCATATAAAAAGATTATAGCAATGTGATAGGTTGTGTAACCATAAACTGTCCGTCCACAAATGGCAGCCTCCACAAGGGGATTAGAAGCAAAATCCAGCAGGAGCTACAGAGTATAAAAGAGAAGACAGGCTAAGTGTAGCAATATGGTTACATTTAATGAAACTCACATGGTTGATGATTAAAAGAAGCGCATCTAAGTATGCAGGCATCTGGAGTAAAGCTGTCCACATAGACCGCCCTCCGCACCGCCGGCTCTCCTCACTGTCAGTCTGCAATCGTGACCAGGAAGACTACCCTGCAGTAGAGATCTGAACGCAAGGCTTGAAGCGCTTGTGGAGCGCAGTGTGGAAGGAATTACGTTGATGGCGGTGCGGAGGACAGTCTAGGTGGAAAGCTTTACCCCGGATGCCTGCATACTTAGATGTGCCTGTTTTAATCATCAACCATGTGAGTTGCTAAATGTTGTACCTTCATTAAATGTAACCATCTTGCTACACTTAGAGGCGCCTCTCTTCTCTTTTATACTCAGTTGTGACATGACGCTACTCTTATATAAAGACATCACTTGTGTATCAAGTCAAAATGTATTTAAAAATTTTGCTTGTCTTGCAAAATGCTCTCAAACCAAGTTACTCTCAAACCAAGGTTTTACAGTATACTGAGTAGATTGCCTGTCTTTGAGAGTCACCTACGAGACACATTTTCAAATAGAGGAGATTGTCTTGTAAATTAAGTTTTAACCTGAGGGAGGGTTTAAAAAGTGGCTAATCTGTAGGTAGGCCCAGATCTGTATTGGATTTGTTTGGGTTATCAAGGGTAGGTCTCTGCAATCTTGAAGGCGACCTCTGTTGAAAAAGTGCCCTGTAAGCATTTAGGCAATGGCCAGTGAACAGATAGCTACTTTCCATTCATGCCTGATGAGAAATATGGATTTTGGCAAATGGGGGCTAGAGGTCATGTAATGGATGAATAGATGACATTTTGCCGGCTTGGTGAAAGCTGCAAAAAGTGTTGCCCATAAATGGGTGGTCCTTATGCACCTTTGGCCTGATACATGAGACCATGAACCACAGTGCAGATACCAGCAGGTAGGAGGAGAATGATTGCTCCAAAGCAACCCAGTCTTTTTTTATTTAAATCTTTATTTTGTTTTCAATGTACAAGAGGTACAAAAATAACAATACCAAATAAAGGCATAAACATTTCCAAGAAAAAAGCAATCAAAATAGTCCGCCATAGGACTGCAATAGGGTCATAACACCACCAAATCTATAGTTGAAGATGATGTAGGGAACATTACATGGTTAGGGAGGTATGGGGAATGTTAAAAGTGGATGGGGGAGGCTAAAGAAGGAAGAAAAAAAAGGAGGGGGAAAAAAAGGTGTGTGGTCACCAAAATGTGGTGACATGTTAGAGAGGAGGGAAAAACAGCCCATCCAACTCCCAGATAATTAAGGAAGATATTTAAGTTAAGACAACAAAGACATATTTAAGTTAAGACAACTCAGTTGTATATAAGAATTTTCCTGGTCAGAAAGCCTCAGATAGAAACGATATCATCAAAACATAGCTCTGTAGTATTTAATTATAACGTGAGTTGCTTATACCAGTCAGAGGAACATAATTCTATCCATAGTGCCCAACATTTATAGAATTTTGGGTAAATGTTTGCACATTGATGCCTCCACTCCTCTGCCTCCATGATATCATGTACCTTCAGCAACCGCTCCTTAGTAGTAGGTGCAGCCGGGGACTACCAATAAAGTGAGCAACCCAGTCTTTAAAGAAGTGTGGCAATAGTAAAAAAACAAACATCTATATTCACCTCCCTGCTGCAGCATTGGTGTGATGCTGCAGCTGTCAACTGCAAGCTCTAAGCCCGAGAACTGAGTGATCACATGACCGCTAATCGCTCAGTTCTCGGTCCATTCTGAGTAGAGAGCAGTGACTATTAATCGCTCTACTCTGCCTCTGGAGCGCTTGTCAGGAGAGGGGGCCGGAGCAGTTGGCTCAAGCTCTCAGCGGAGCACTGAGAGGTCGACTCAGCTGACGGTCAGACATCTGGGTGACCAACCTTGGTTGAGAAGTATCTTTAAAAATCACATGACCATAAAGTGACCAAAAACTAATGTGGGTTCCATCACTGTTGCTGTAACCCACCTTGAATAAAATCCATATATTTGTATATAACTCAGTGGGGTTCCACCACCATTTTAATGATGCAATAAAATAAAATTACTCTAAGGCCTTATACACACACGGACGTTTTTTGACGCCGGCGTTTCCTGGCGTTTTTTGCAGCTCTCCATGTTAGTCAATGGCCCCATAAAAACGTCGGCGTTTTTGAGCTGTAGGTGGCGTCGGCGTTAGTGAGCAGAAAGTAGAACCCATGGCCATCGCGTTCTGAGGCTGTAACGTTTTGACGTTTTTTGACGCCGACGCCACAAAACGCCAACAAACGCCAACTAATATTGTACCGGCGTTTTCTGGCGTTTTTTGATGCTGACGTTTTTAGGTTGAAAAATAGCAGAGGGATGATTTTTTTTTAAAAAACGTCTATTGACGCCGACGCTCACTAACGCTCAAAAACGCCAATGCATAAAGCCGAAAAACGTCGACTTTTTTTCCTTGACGTCGGACCAGACGTTTTGTTTATTTTTTTAGATACGCCCGTGTGTATGAGGCC
>BLSH010171408.1:860241-874526 GCA_018402905.1 Glandirana rugosa
GCGGGCTCTGGGCGGCTAGAGAAAATCGTCGGAGTCTTGCCCCTTGGCGGCTACATTTGTGCCGCCAAGGGGTAAGACACTGTCCCCTGTATGGTCTTTTTTTTTTTACTAGTAATGGCGGCGATCTGCGATTTTTATCGGGACTGCGATATTGCCGCAGAAATGACGGACAGTTTTTACACATTTTTGGGACCAATGACATTTATACAGCGATCAGAAATTTAAATATCCACTGATTACTGTGTAAATGTCATTGGCATTGAAGGGGTTAACCTGCAGGGGGCAGTGAAGGGGTTAAATATGTTCCCTGGGTGTGTTCTAACTGGGGGGGGGGGGGGCAGGGCTGGCCGGGTCATAACAGATCTAACTGATCCCAGTGACAGTGATCAGTAGATCTGGTATGTCCCCTGTCACAGAATGGGGAACCGCCGTGTTTACATCGGCGGTTCCCCGTTCTGAGGCTGCTAAAAGAGATCGGCGGGTCTCGGGCGGACATCAAGTCCGCCTGAGCCACGGGCACGCTCGCGCAGCGTGCGGCGCGCGCCGCCGCTGCCACCAGGGGGCGCGTGAGGAGCGTGCAGAGGGGACGACGTCCATGGACGCCGTCCCGGCATTTCAGATCCGCGCTGGAGCCGTACTTCGGCAATACCGTGGATCTGGAGTGGTTAAAAATAAGCAAAATGTCGGGTCTGATGTCAGGGAAAAATCTGAGTTTTTTCGGCATTTTGCATTGGTGTTAATGAGCGTTAGTGAGCGTTGGCGTCAATAGGCGCTATGCTATTTTCTGCTATTTTTCAACTTAAAAACGTTGGCATCAAACACGCCGGTTAGCACTGATATGGCGTTAGTGGGCGTGAGTGGGCGTTAGTGAGCGTTTTGTGGTGTCGGTGTCAAAAACACCAAAACGTTACAGCCTCAGAACGCTGTGTCCGTGGGTTCTAGTTTCAGCTCAATAACGCCGACGCCCTCTACAACAAAAAAACGCCAGCTTTTTTATGGGGCCATTGACTAACTTGGAGAGTGGCAAAAACCGCCAAAAAATGTCGGCATCAAAAAACGTCCGTGTGTATGAGTACTTAGGCTGCATTCACACTGGCAATTTAGGCCAGTGTGAATTATGTGCATCCAGCAGTAACCACTCATTATAGTGAACCCAGCCAGTGTTCCGTCAGAATAGGTGACCCATCAAATTAGGTAATGAAAGTGACATTTTGTCAGCTGAATACTTACTGCTGATGCGTAGCAGGTTTGCTAATGTGACAGAACACCTGCAGTTAGAAGGCGGCAGCGGAGCGGACATGTTACTACACCCAGCTACGTCTTGAATTTCACAGTCATTTTAGCAATAAACTGAGCGGATATAAATAAATATAGTATATTGACATCTGTGACGGTGTTTTGAATGTTACATTTAGAAAAAAGCTGGACGCCAGCAGTAGGAAGGTGGCAAAGGCAATGTTGGTACATCCCGCACTGTTCAGTACTAAACTTTTAGGCTTTGAAAATGTAACATGAAAACAGCATGACAGATCTCAATGTACTATACCAGTGGTTCTCAACTCCGGTCCTCGAGACCCACCAACAGGCCAGATTTTAAGTATTACCTTGGGGAGATGCAGACTAGAATGCTGCAATCACTGAGCAGCAAATGTTATCACCTGTGATGTATTTCAGTTATCCTGCAAACCTGGCCTGTTAGTGGGTCCCGAGGACCGGAGGTGAGAACCACTGTACTATACTGATCTATATACGCTCATTTTATTTGTTAAATGACTGTGAAATTCAAGACGTAGCTGGGTTTAGAAAGATGTCTGCTGGTGCCTTATGACTGCAGGTGTTCTGTCAGATTAGCAAACCTGCACATGCACAGTAAGTATTCAGTTGACGGAACATCACTTCCATTGCCTAATCTGATGGGTTGACTATTCTGACAGAACACTGGCAGGTACATCTAGACGTTCACAGCTGCAGCAGGAAGCAGGAGATCCCTGTCGCTCAATTCGCACCGGCTTACACCACCTGCATGAATGTAAACTAAGGGATGGCCACTTTCTGATTAAGGGGAATCCATCATAAAGCAAAACACCTTTATCAAAGGGATCTGATGGATCCAGCCAATCGACAGATCACTGGGAGTACGCTAAATTCTATAAACTACTATAAGGGCAGGTGTGCAGTGTGATCCAACCAGTGTTCATTTTGGCAGCAAATTTTGATTTCGTTTTAGTCTTAATATTAGGACTAAAAGGGCATTTTAGTTTTAGTCCCATTTTAGTCTTCTGCAATTGTTTTAGTTTTAGTCTTATTTAGTCGACTAAATCTCCAGGACATTTTTTTTTTCACAAGAAAAAATCTCCAGTACATTTTAGTAGACTAAAATCATTTTAGTTGACTAAAACTCAGTTTAGTTGTCTAAAATCTAATGGGTGCAGATAAATTGTAATGCATTATTTAAGCATTTCTCTAAAATTTCCAAACTCATTTTATACTTCTGGAGTGAAAAATCGAATATGTTATTATTTATGGCATTGAGGTATGAACATGCTCTACAGACCAGTGTTCATTTTGACATCAAATTTCTATTTAATTTTAGTCTTTTGACTAAAATGCCATTTAAGTTTAAGTCGTATTTTAGTCATCTCAGTTGTTTTAGTTTTAGTTGTATTTTAGTCTACTAAAATGGTATTACGTTAGTCGACTAAAATGTTTTAGTCGGTTTTAGTTGACGAAATTAACACTGGATCCAACTGAGCTCAGCACAGTGAAGACGTGCTGAGCTTGGCGGCTCACACTGTTTCCTTTCCTTTTTTTCTTAAACAAACTTTATTGGGATGTCACACAGACATCTCATAAAGTTCAATTGCTGGCTGGGCGGCAATGAATTTCTGGCACTGTGCTGCGGGTTGTTAGGGCATCATGCCTACACACCACTGCAACGCAGTGGTGCAAAATTCCTTTTGTCGTATGTGCCCGGTTCACACCACTGCATTGTGGTGTAAACCGGGCACATAGGAGACAAGACATTTTGCAGTGGGACTGCGCTGGAATAGCCTCCTAGTGCAGACCCACTGCATCGGGTATGTAGCAGCCCTTATGTGTAGAAGAATGTCTGCTTCATTAGAGCAGGGTTTCTCTACCAGGGTTCCGTGGAACCCTAAGGTTCCTCCAGAGGCTGCTAGGGGTTCCTTGAGCAATGGTCAATTTCTACCTCTCAGATAAATTCCCAATGATACCATTGATCTTTTTAGCTATCTATAAGGGGGTAATTCCTCCCAATGACCACAAGTGTAGGGAGCATTCTTCCAATTGACCATCACACTAATGTATCATGAGTTGTAGATTTTCAATTTTTATCAGGGGTTCCCCGAGACTGAAGAATTATTTCAAGGGATCCTCAGTGTTGAAAAGGTTGAGAAAGGCTGCATTAGAGGTGATTTGCTGTTGAAAATTCACTTTCATGTGTTAAAAATGCTTATAAAGATACGTTGACTTTTCATTCCTGGCAATTATCATCTGGGTGTACATTACACTTGCACATAATGTAACAAATTCAGGAAAACAATAAGCTATTCAGCATAATGATATCCCTGTGAGTCCCTGCTGAGCTCAGTGGAGGAAGATCTTGTACTGTACATATTGTACAGCAGCGTTTTACACTTTACCCCTGGCTAGCCACAGAGATCTCTCGTTTTATGAACAGATTTGTCACCTGCAAATATGCAGCCTCAGTAACATTTGTCCCACAGCACAATGCTTTTTATGATTAATTGCTGCAATTAGTCCTAATTCCTTCCCTATTTATATACCTGTTCTCGGACTGTACAACAATGGCCTTCCATCTGTGTTATGCATATTTCTGACAAGGTAAAAGGGAGCAGCGGGTTATGTTACAAGGGGCAGAATGAGGTATATCAGTCAAATGCGTGGCTGTTTCTAGGGAAAATAAAGTCCAGATCTTGGTTTACAGTGATATTCACATATCTATCTGCATGGATATTTCTCCATCTCTACCAAATTACTAGAACACCCAAATAACCTTAAAGAATATCTAAAGTTATTCTTTTTCATGATAATAGAAGAGAAAGTTTAGGGCTTTTTTGCCATCTGTGTCCCATTGGGAATATTTCTCTTTACTTCCTGTCATGTAAACACGAAATGCCCACTTAGGCCCAGTTCCCTTTTGTGTACTGGGGTGCACCACAATCCCCTTTGCTTGCTAAGGGACATGCATTTTAGTGCACCAGAATGCATGGTAGCAAAGTGCCAAAGCAATTATTTGGCATGATTTTAAGTGCATTGGGCAGACCATTCAAATGATCAGGCTGCCTTAAACTAGTAAAAGTTGTAAAAATCACAATAATGTGCATGCACTGTAACACCTGCATAGGTCTGAGCAGAGACTTAGGAGAAAAGAAAAGGGAGTTTGGGACTTTATATGAGGCAGTAGGCTTAAAAAGATTGAACAGCGTATAACCATTTATTGAACATAAATGAGTGTGACAATGCACAAATTTCATAAATAACACATATAAAAATGCATTTCATGTATGTACAATCAAAAGGCATAGCATCAAAATTCATAGTATATACAGGACACTTTTGACAACACATGGCAGAGTTGAATAAAATGTATGTAAGTAGGATATTGGTAAAAAAGCCATAGTAAAAACTAGATAGCAACCTATTGAAAAGTATGAAGACAATTCCTATATGCCCGACACGTTTCATGTGTGAACACTTCCTCAGGGTCGGTAGTTTGAGATAATTTACAAAAAACAGAGAGTACGTATAGTCTAATTGAACTAAACATGGCAGGAGAGGACAAAATTGACAGTCCTGGGTACTTACATATAATAAAGTATGTTGGTAAAAAATGCTTGGGGGCAGAGCCCTAAATACAAGTCTGTCCCGGGAGCTGAGGTAATACGAAGCTCCGCGCAAATGAGGCGCATAAGTAGCACTCCCAAGATACGGGTTACCAATCTCCATGGTGTAATCAAGGGGTGTCTAGTAGTGTTGGTCACCACATGCGCCTCATTCAAAGTCCCAAGTCCGCCCTTTATAGTATATTAAGCAGAGCCTTAGTTGGGGAAAGTGAAAAAATAATGCTGAGCCCATAAGGGTTTCTTATTGGTAATGCTGTCTTAAGGTAAGTAATCTGGTTCCCTGACAGGTGGCTTTTACAGGAAGATCTCCATGGTCTCTTTGGCTTGTAGTGTAATGTAACAAAAATTATAATTGAATCCCCACACCACTGCTAAGAGGTCCATATATGGCTTTATTCCAGTACATTCAGGGGGACAATCCAAAAAGTAGTCAACACATTTTGAGGATCCAAAAATGGCTTCCATACCAGCTGCTGACATGGCTTATGCTTGCTATCACACTGGAAAACATAACACTATTGGATTTACATCTAGCCTATTCATTGTTTTCAGTCAAGCCTAGATGAAGAGGTTGTTTTAGGATCCCAAAATGCATTGGATACTCTTTGGATATTTTCCCCCTGACTTTTATTGGAATAAAGTTGTATCTGGACTTCATAACAACGGTGTAGCACTTATATTGTCTTTTTATGAGCAGAGATTTAGACAGTTGTCACTAAAGCAGGTGTACCTATCGGAAGATTTTCCCTTTGTCTCATTAAGGGACAACTCAAAATTTTGAATTTGTGATCACTTTCAGTGACAATGGTCATCAGGATCAAATGAGAGGGTGAATCTTCCCAGTAAAAATACCTGACCAAAGGTTGCATCCCTTGCGTACTCTATCCAGAGCAAAGAAAAAAAATGAATGTGAAGAATCTTTATGACTGCCTGCTGTTTTAATTGTTTGTGATGCCCTTAAAGCTGAACTCCAACCTTACCTCTAGTCTTGCACAGTTGTACAGGTTTCTGTTCTAAAATAGCTTACTCTGATTTCACTGCATACTGTGAGCCTATCACTTTGTCACTGTCCCTGACCCATCTGTTTCATGTATTGGATTTCAGCTTTTTTTTAAAAACGGAAGCTCATCATCACATGTGGCTATTCAAACAAATGCAGATTGCCTAGGAATACCCACTCCACCAAACGTAGATGCACTCATCACCCTTCTCTGTGATTGATTAACCTTCCATCTGTTAATGCCTGCAAGTCTCCGGGCAAACGCCACTAGGCAGAGCCAGTGGCATGACAACAGCAATCTTTTTCTGTAAGGGTGGCCTTTTGACAACCACTGTAAGGCCCCTTTCACACGGAGCGGACTTCATAATCCTGCATCCGCCTGCTCAGTAGGGAATCTCCCCCTGATCCCCGCTCAGCAGGTGTATGACAGTCCAGTGTTTGCTTCACTATGCAGAGCAGACACGAACACAGCCCCACTGTTCACTATGGATGGCCGGATGGGAACGGACCACCCATCCATTTCCATCTGGTTGTCATCCGATCCAATCCACCAGACAGATGGGGAATGGATCCCCCATTCGTCTCTCTTTGGCAGACAGCATTGGACTATTCAGAACAATACCGCGCTTCTGGAATAAAAATGTGTATCAGCTGCAACAAAAAATAGTGCGATATTCCACCAAAAAAATTGTGCTATAAGAAAAATTTGTTGCGCTAAAAACTTAGTGTTATAAACAAATTCAATGTGTATAACTCAAATAGTTATTAACATAATCATATTGTGCAAATAATTACAAATGAAAATTGTGAACTGAATGAAACAGAGTCCAAAAAAATAGCCCCAGGAAGACGTGACCTATCACGAAACATGTAGGGCGGAGTTAACGACTGACGTCACCACACCACATGTTGTATCCCGCGAGGACGGGCGTTCTGTTATGTCTGCTGGCAGATTTTCTTTGACCAAATGCGAGAGACCTTGTTGATTATTGTGAGTACCCTGCTTTTAGAATATATGTTTTAATAAACTGAACGTTACAGTATTACGCTATGAAGTTCATATTTTTTATGGCATATGGAATGAGAGTTTGCTGAGGTTCGTAACCCTGACCTTCCTGCTCTACTGTGTATGCGGTGGGAGAAATATCCCGGTGCCCTAGGAGAATTGAGGATTGAACGGCTATCTTTTGGTCCCTGCAGAGGGCTATATCTGCATGTGTGATTAGACCTTAGCTAGCGATAGCGGGTCTCTGCATCTGGTAAGAGTTTATACTCACCCTTACCTTGTCACTGGAGGTGTTTGCACGCTCTATGGTGGTGGAAGTTGGAGAGATCTATCTCTGGACTATATTGGATGTGATAATTCCCTGCTATATATATATAATTTTTCCTCACCACGGCTGACCTTTTCACACATCACGGGACTTTATTTTTCATCCTATTTTTTTGGACTCTGTTTCATTCAGTTCACAATTTTCATTTGTAATTATTTGCACAATATGATTATGTTAATAACTATTTGAGTTATACACATTGAATTTGTTTATAACACTAAGTTTTTAGCGCAACAAATTTTTCTTATAGACAGCATTGGATGCCGGTGAGTGTCAGCGGACACATGTCCACTGACATCTACCGCTCCATAAAGAATAATGGTTGGTTTGATCAGGTCCGCCTGAAAAACTGATAGACGGACCTGATCGGACAGCCCGTGTGAAACCAGCCTAATGGGGGCATTCTTCCAGCTGACCACCAATTTAGGGAGCATGCTTCCCACTGGCCACCAAAATAAGGGACAATCTCCCCACTGGCCACCAATGTAAGGGGCAATCTTCCTACTGGCCACCAATGTAAGGGGCAATCTTTCCACTGGCCACCAATGTAACAGCCATTCTTCCCATTGACAACCTATGAATTGGTTTTATCAAGGGTATCCTGAGATCTAAAAATTAGTTCAAGGTTTCCTCTGGGGTAAAAAAGGTGAGAAAGGCTTCTTTAGAAGCTGTAAATCACTGTAGTAGACACTGCTACGACAGTGATCTCCACTAGCTTCCTGGTTCCAGAGCGCATAACTGCCCTGCAGCATTGTGAATACAGGAGTTTGTTCGCTCCAAATCCAGTTTCCACGGGTAAGGCACATAATACTTATTTTATTTATCTTTTAGAGGTACTGTTAATTTATGCAACGCTTTACATTTATATTATACTTTCACATTAGTCCCTGCCCTCAGGGAGCTTACAATCTAAGGTCCCTAACTAATATTCATACATACACTTACTGGGGCCAATTTAGGCAGGAGACAATTAACCGGTTCCCGACAGGCTCGTGTACATTTACTGCTGCAAAGTGGCAGCGTCCCGCGAATCGCTGTCTTTAACCAATTCAGCCCTGGAAGGATTTCCAGCTTTAGGACCGGAGCCCTTTTTGCGATTCGGCATTGCGTCGCTTTAACTGAAAATTGCACGGTCGTGCGGCGTTGTACCCAAACAAAATTTGCATCCTTTTTTTCCCACAAATAGAGCTTTCTTTTGGTGGTATTTGATCACCGCTGCGTCATTTCTGATCGCCGCTATAAACAAAAGAAGAGCGACAATTTTGCAAAAAAACCCAAATTTCTTACTTTTTGCTAGAATACAAATCCAAAAAAAAAATATAAAAAAACATTTTTTTTCACCGTTTTTGGCCGATTTAATTGCAATCGGCGTTTATTGATTGGTTTGCGCAAAAGTGGTCGCGTTTACGGATGATGAGAATTCATTTTTGTTTTTTTTTTTTACTAGTAATGACGGTGATCTGCGATTTTTAGCGGTACTGCAATATTGTAGCGGACATGTCGGACTATTTTGACACTTTTTTGGGACCATTGGCATTTATACAGCGATCAGTGCTATAAAAATGCACTGATTACTGTGTAAATGCCATTGGCAGTGAAGGGGTTAACCTGCAGGGGCGCTCTAAGGGTTAAGTATGTTCCCTGGGCGTGTTCTAACTGTGGGGGGACTGCCCTAACTGGGGAAGGGAAGTGGTCCCAGCCTTCATATACAGGAAGGCTGTGATCACAGCCCTTCCCCCTTCACAGAACGGAGGTCCGTGTTTACTTACACGGTCCTCCGTTCCTTCGCTCCGGGGGGGCCATCGCGGGTAGCCGGCGGCAATCGAAGCCGCTGCACCCACTCCCTGGCCCTCCCTGAACACAGTGAGTGCGCGGGGGCGCCTCTGGCGGCGCGCGCGCGCTCACAGTGCGCGTTATCGCAGCCGCCGCCGTATGACGGCGATTTGCGATAACGAGCCACTTTGCCGCCGTCAACCTGCGGTTGGCGGTCGGCAAGTGGTTAAACGGCAACTGGCGCATGCGCGGCTAGTGGGCCCACCGCACTCTGCAGGAGTGTGCCCGCGGCTCGGGCGGACCCAATGTCTGCCGGTGAACTGTGATTGCTTACCACAGCAGAAAAACGGGGAACCGCCGATGTAAACACGTGCTGTCAGGCAGCATCTAAGAGATTTACTGCTCCCTGTCACTGGGATCAGTTAGACCTCTTATGCCCCTGACAGCCCAGCCCCCTCACAGTTACAACATGTCTAGGGAACACAGTTAACCCCTAGATCACCCCCCAGGTTAACCCCTTCACTGCCAATGACATTTATACAGTAATCAGTGGATATTTAAATTTTTCGATCGCTGTATAAATGTCATTGGTTCCAAAAAAATGTAAAAAATGTCTGACATGTCTGCCCCAATATCAAAGTCCCGATTAAAATTGCAGATTACCAAAAATATGAGGAAGAATATAAACTGGCCAAAACTGAGGAATACATTTTTTTTATATATATTTTTTTATTTGTATTTTAGCAAAAAGTAAGAAATAATTATTTTTTGCAAAACTGTTGCTCTTTTTTTGTTTATATCGGTGATCAGAAATGATGCAGAGGTGATCAAATACCACCAAAAGTAAGCTCTATTTGTGGGGAAAAAAGGACGCCAATTTTGTTTGGGTAAAGCGTCACACGACCGCGCAATTGTCAGTTAAAGCAGCGCAATGCCGAATCGCAAAAAGTGCTCTGGTCCTAACATGGGAAATCCTTCCGGGGCTGAAGTGGTTAACCTACCAGCATGTCTTTGGAATGTGGGAGGAAACCCACACAGACACAGGGAGAACATGCAAACTCCCAGGAAGGTAGTGCCATGGTTTGGATTTATACTGACAACACTAGTGCTGCAGGTGGAAGTGCTAACCACTTACCCACTGTGCTAATCCCAGTGTACCAATTGTTAGACCAATGTAACTGAGTAAAAAAAATGGCATACCTAAACTGCATATTTAATAATATCCGTTTAGTGCATAGGAATTTTACAACACAAGATTTCTGTTAGTATCAACTGTTTTTTTCCTGCACTTCTAGAAAATGTAATTAGAAAAGAAAACTAACACTAAATCTAAGGACTGGTAAGCTGGTTACAGTTCGCTGGTCTATAGACTATAAATTATAAATGGCACGCTTTTAAAACCACACTGAGATAGCAGATTTCCGTCCTGACACTAGCTTAGCAGGTTTGGCAGGGTTCCGAGCTGGAAAAGGTAGTTATCACTGACAAATGGGGTCCAATGCTTGATTCACATAAATATTCTCTCCAAACAGTTGTGAATGGTTAACATATCTAGGCTTAACAATGCTGGACAAATCTGTTTCTCATTAATTAAAGGAACTTACAGGCCAAGCATATGTACATTTAACATGCAGCTACAGATGGCACAGAGGTTCATTTTCTATTTCTTGTGTATATGTAGTAACAGTCAGAAATGACATATTTCAAATGGTTTGGCAATTACCATTAGGATAGACAAGATAAGGGCCCCTTCACACACCGCGTTCCCAAGTTCCCAGTACTGCATTCAAAATGCACTGCAGTTGCAATCTGAAGCAGGTGTAAATGGTAAAGTACAACTATAGGCAAAATGTTTTAATGTTGGATAGAGTGGAGAGTTATAACCCCTGTAAGGTTTATTTTGATATTTTATATTTAGAATTCTCCCATTGTGGAGATTTCCCTTAACTTCCTGTTCCATAGCCAAACAAATTAAGGGGATCTCCTGGGGACCCCACCAGGAGGCCCCATTGGGGACAACTCAGATTTCTCCTCCACTACTGTGCTGGGGACAACCCAGAATGTGGGATTTTCTTTTACTTTCAATGATAAACAGGACTAATAGAAAGGATGAATCTTCTTAATGGGGCACAGATCGCATTAAAAACTGCCAGTTGTTCTATTGCATCTCCACTCTATCCAAAACTAAAAAAAAGGTTTTGGCTTTAGTTATACTTTAACCTAACAGCACCTCAAACGCAGGTCACAAACACAGTGGACCAGATGGCATGGTACAGTAGCACCAATGTGATCTGTTTGCTGTGCGTTTTTTAACATGCATGCAATACTTTTGATGTGGTCCCGTACGATTTCATCCCATTCAAATGAATTAGCTGAAATCACACTGCACCCGGAATGTTTGTGAATCACACAGGAATGTAGCACATTCCTGTGTGATTCATGGTGCTAACCAGCCCTACTTATGTTAATAATTGATTAACGCTTCATCACAATATTTTGTTAGCTGTGCTTTTCAATTCAGCAAACACTTTGATGTATCACTTTGCCAGCAGTTGGTTAAATGCTATTAAAATAATAGTGCTTTGCTGCCCTCATCTGGGATATATTATAACTGCAGCTGTGTCTTAAAATTCCAAATATTAAATAGATAACAAGGGCAAATTGTAATACAAAGAATTAAGAGTTAAGAACAAATAAACATCACTGTTTGAGCACGTGCTTAAGATTTTAAGTCCAGGAAATATTGTTGCAACTATGGTTGATTTCGGATCTGGAACAAAACAGTTCTGGATTTGTTATCTCATGAATTGGGGCAATCAGGGTGAGACATCAGACAATCGGGTGTACATAACTCATATCAAAACCTATTTTTGTATTATATTGATATCACAGACAAATCCCAGCAGCTTGGGCAAGTGAGCAAGCATCAATGTTATCCCCTTTATGGCCAAATCATTTTTTTGTTATTCAGCACTGTGCTACTTTAATTGGTAATTGCGCGGTCATGCAACACTGGACCCAAATACAATTTGTATCATTTTTTTCACAAAAATAGAGCTTTCTTCTGGTGGTATTTGTTCACCGCTGAGTTTTTCATTTTTTTTAGATATAAACAAAAAAAGACTGACAATTTTGAGAAAAAAAAAAATATATTTTCTACATTCTGTTATAAAACATATCTGATATAATCAAATGTCTTCATAAATTTAGGCCAACATGTATTTTGCTACATGTCTTTGGTAAAAAAAAATCCCAATAAGTGTATATTAATTGGTTTCTGTGAAAATTATAGCGTCTACAAACTATGATGTATTTATATTTCAAAATTGATAAGTCCTGATGTACCGACGGCCTACCTAATTTCTTGAGGCCTCTAAAATGCCAGAATTATGCAAATGTCCTCCAAATTACCCTTTTTTGGAAAATAGACAGTCCAAATTATTTAGTACATTTTTTGAAGTTGTAATTTTTTGTCACAATTTTTTTGAAAATGAAGAAATTGAATAATTTTTTTCACATTTTTTTTATATGCTGTCACCAGTGCAGTACAGAATCATCATATGACTGGTTTGGCAGTGATCTGGGATCACTGACTGGTGACAGTAAAACAAAACAAAAATATTCAATTATTTAAGCTTTTTTTTTAACATTTTTCTTTTTAGTATCTGTTTTTACATACTTTCATCACAGTAGTTCAGTGCCACTGTAGTACCATTGTACTACTCTGGGGGGGGCATTTATAACAGCTGTGATTACTAGTGATCTTTGATTGGCTACAGCTAATCACATGGTACAGGGTGCTGTGATTGACCCAGGTACCATGTAATAGCTGTGGGCCAATCACCGCATAGGAAATACAGCTGTTAATGAATTAATCAAATGATCACCAGGCCGCGGTTACTGGGATCCGCAATCCGCTGTGCGGTGTGCTGTGTGCCCCTAACCTGGAACAGGCTGAATCATGTACATGTTCCAAATTATTATGCCAGTGATATTTTTCTCATTTACCTAAATGATTGATGTAAACAACAGTCAGCATAATTCTCATGTTTTCAACTATTAAGAGTACAATTCAAATTTCATTCGAACAAACCTCCTAATGATAACAGTATTTTTTTTCAAAATAAAAAACTTACAATGCACTGTTCCAAATTATTATGCACAGTAAGTTTCAAAACACTTTATAGGTGGTAGAGAACTGAAAATTGTCATTTGTTGTGTTTGCAGCATATTTACTGAAATCAAAAGCTATTTCAATCAAACTTTGAACAACATTTTAACTTTTGAAGCATGTTAACAGGTCACGTTACATTTTAACATAGGACCCCTTATTTGATAGTAGATTCACAAGTCTTACATCCATTGAACTTGTGAGTTTTTGGACAGTTTCTGCTTGAATTTGTTTGCAAGATGTCAGAATAGCCTCCCAGAGCTGCTGTTTGGGTGTAAACTGCCTCCCACCCATAGATCTTTGGCTTGAGGATGCTCCAAAGGTTCCCAATAGGATTGAGGTCAGGGGAGGATGGAGGCCACACCGTGACTTTCTCTCCTTTTATCCCCTTAGCAGCCATTGATGCAGAGGTATTCTTTGCAGCATCATGGTGCATTGTCATGCATGAAGATGATTTTATTATGGAAAGCATAGTTCTTCCTTCTGTACCAGGGAAGGAAGTGGCCAGTCAGGAACTCCATATACTTTGCAGAGGTCATCTTTACACCTTTGGGGACCCTAAAGGGGCTGACCAGCTCTCTTCCCATGATTCCGGCCCAAAACATGATTCCACCACCGTCTTGCTGACGTCGCAGCCTTGTTGGAACAGGGTGGCCGTCCACCAACCATCCACTACTCCATCCATCTGGACCATCCAGGGTTGCACGGCACTCATCAGTGAACAGGACTGTTTGAAAATTAGTCTTCATGTATTTTTCTGCCCAATGCAGCCGTTTCTGCTTGTGAGCATTGGTTAGCGGTGGCCGAATGGAAGGTTTATGCACAGTTGCAAGACTCTGGAAGACTCTACACCTTGATGTCCGTGGGACTCCAGAGGCACCAGCAGCTTCAAATATCTGTTTGCTGCTGTAATGGTGTTTTAGCAGCTGCTCTCTTGATCCGATGCATGGATCTGGCAGAAATCTTCCTCAATGTGCCTTTATCTGCATGAACTCGTCTGTGCTCTGAATCAGCCACAAATCTCTTAATAGTGCGATGATCACGCTTAAGTTTTCATGAAATATCTAATGTTTTCATACCTCGTCCAAGGCATTGAACTATTTCATGAAAACTTAAGCGAG